>APFE030841246.1:15251-25632 GCA_000404065.3 Pinus taeda | reverse complement strand
CCCCCTCTCAATATTATTTCCAACAACTTGTATCTCTTTTGGCTATTAACTATGTTTAAAAATCATTTGTTTATTTTTTTGTAACTTGATCCATTACCCAAAATACATACAAGTTTCACTTTCAATTTGTATATCACCTTTAAGTTTCCATTACAGATCAATTCTAAATTAAGACATCAGCAAAATATGGCTTCCTTTCTTTCCAAGACTACACGAAATTCATTAAATTTTTCAAAGGAGAAAGTATTGAGGATAGATCCAAATTGGCTTAGTTTTACATGCACAATATGATCCTCACCGACATGAATTTTTGGGACCCCAAATCAAGATTGGGAGACATGAAAATTATGGAATTAGCCTCCTAGTTGACCCATGAGGAGGCAAGTGATGAAAAATTGAAAATGGTGATGAAAAAGGGATAAAAGGATCCCTTATAAATCATAATAGAACCATTGAGCCCTAAGGCTATCATCAACAACCAAAATCTCATCTCCTCTGATCCTGAAGTGGTCCTGAGGTATATAGCAGCCCAAGAGAAACCCATCATACATTTTGAGGGCACTTTGAGAATGATGGGGATAGAAATTTTGTAGGCTTGCCAAAGAAGATGGCATGCTCTACCTCATAGTTTACAACTGAGACAATATCACTCCCCAAAAATACTAAGGAATGCCTTGGAGAGAACCCCACTATACAAAAGAATCATGCAAGGGTTGAAGATCATATGGATAGGACTCAAACTCAGTCATCCTGCAAGAAGGAATAAACCAAGCAAAGGAACAAAATGAATGGATAGACATAGAGGCAAATGGAGGCTTCCATCCATGGGAGGGCACATCATCTGAGGGGCCTTGGGATGTCATAGATGTCACCAGGGTCATGAATGAGCTTCATACTAGTGACTAAGTTATTTAGAGGTCGATAAACACCTTCAACAGGAGGGTGATGATGGGTCCCATCAATAGGTATGTTTTGAAGTTCATTATGCTATCCTCCAACCCTTAAAGCTATCCTTTTCTCACATTAATTCACATTTTTATCCATAATATTCTTAGTATGAATAATGAAGGGTATTCATCATATTGTATGGCCTAATGTGGTCAATTTGCAGGAAAAGAAACATTTTTGGAGGCATTTACTATGCAGAGGCTTGATGGAGACAACCAAGAGAGAATATACGTGGCTTTTCCACCTCATTAGCTTTCTAACTTGGATTGAGATCATAGAATCCTCACTCATAGCTCAAATTCACTAGAAACCGAGGGACTCCAAGTACATCTGAAGATCAAGGGGGATCAAATCCACAAATCTCAAGATCTTGGAGTGAATCACTCCTCTTTTCATGAGAATTTTACTATTGGTCTACATATGAGTTACTCTTGGAGGGCTAAAACTCTTAGGTTTTGACCCAACCCATAGGCTTTAGTCCCTCTCTTGTATTTATTTCTTGTTCTTGTTTCAAAGTATTGAAATCATTTCCTTATTTTAGTAGATGTTATATCATAAAACTTGTAATTGTTGTCTTTCCTATCACCTCTCTTGTGGGAAGAGTGATTGAAAAGATCCAAAATAACAACTAAAAATATTTGTTTATGATTTCTTGGAAAGTATTAGGTATTAGATTGAAATTAATATGCATGTCTAATCTTTGCAACTTAAGAGTCCGTGGCATTGGTTTGGAAATTGGAGTTGTGTTTTAGTTTAGAGTAGACTTCAATAAAATTCAACTCATCTTTTCCATGATTATTTACATTGCTACAATAATGATCATTTAACGCATGTAGTTAGCAAGTTGTAGGAACTGGGATGGTTTTGAGGGGTGGGAACACCTTTCCACATCCGCATGGACCTTTTCATATTCCTCTTAGGAACCTCAACTTGCTTCCAAAATTTGTCTCTGAATTCGCTATGTTAAGGTAGATGAAGGACATCGTTGGCATCAACTCTGGTGCAAGATAGACTTAGGAGGGGTACTAGGCTTGGGTAAGGGGTTCCCAGACCCTTCATTTGCCTCCTTTTACCTTAATCTACCTTAATTATCCTTCAAGACACCATTTTTGTCCTAAAAACTCTCTCGTACCCTCCTCTTGTAGAAAAACAGGGCCTCATGTGGCAATACAAGACCTCCTATAGCACCTCTTATAGGAGACCTATAACACTGTTTTCTTCAACCAATTTTGCTCCATAATTTGACTCTAGCATAGTTAAGTTTAATAACAGCCCCCAAATGGTGATTTGATGATTAGGGAAGACTATAGAACAACTTCAACCTCATAATTTAATCACTACAAGCATCAAATAGCAAAACATACTTGGAATTATTATTTTTCTTCATAGGTATGTTAAAGATTGGATTCCTCATTTTCAAGAAAGTGTGAGTAGATAAATAATGCTTGCAAGTAGGTTATTGATTTAAATTAAGTGTGCAAGTAAATTAGCATGATTTACTTTTTCACATAGACTAGCCTTTTTCCTTTCATGCAATTTCAATCAACATTTACATTTGATGAATGACATTTTCACCTTTGTAGTTAAAATCATGTTTTTTTATGCTTTCATAAGAAGTTTTCACTATAATTAGTTGGAGGAGTGGTCTCATAACACCTTAATATAATTTCATGAATGAGGGTGACATGAGTAGAACCTAAATTGCTGTGCATATAGCACTATCACCTCTAAGTTTGTACGAACCCCAGGTTGATAATTTACATTCAGAAGTCCTTGGGAGTTGCAACATCCTTGGTGCAATACAAAGGTTCATCAATTATCATACTCAAACTTATGAATCTTCATTCTTGAACCTAAGTTTCTTGATTATTGATCTTTCTCACTTGATATTTTGACTATGACAAGTGAACCATAACTACTTTGACCAAAGGTTTGACTTGAGAGATGTGTTGAACTTGTGAACTTCTACTTATGGATAATAGCTAAATCGCCATCTCTACAACATTTTTCAACTGTGGGTATGCTCAAGATAATTTAAGACACATGGGATCATATTGAAAATTCAAATCAACAATAGAATGTTATAGGAGCTATAGAGTATGCAAAATTCAGTAGCTTATGTCTAATCAAACTAATTTAATAAAGAAAAATGTATACATTTGAGATGATAATGGAAATTTACATGATGGTATGAGAAGAAGTGATAAAAATGGGTGAAAATGAGAGATAAAACAATAAAAAAATGTAATATTGGAGGCTCAACACTTGGTTATTTACTTCCCTAATTTTTTTCTTGAGATTTCTTGGTCACCTTAAATTCTTACATATCTCTTCCCTTGCATATTTCATCCATTCTCAATAATTTTGTGGGTGTATTGGAATAATTTACATCCCATTCATATATGATGTCTGCCATATTCAAGGTTTCTTTCAACAATTCTCCTTTTACTTTGTACTCTTTTTAGATGGCCAATAGTGAAGAACTTGTTTTCTGAAGAGAGATCATTTCTTTATATAATTGTTTCATGCTTTACTCTATGATTATGATCTCATGTAATGTAGATACCTTGAAATCATCCTCATTAGAAATCGGGTAGACAAATATTGGACCTTTGTGTGAATCATTTCATTCTCTCGTTTTATTGTGGTTAGATCATTTTCCAATTTCTTCACCTTGTTTACTAGATATTCAACATTCTTCTCTGCTACAATATAGAATAGGATTGGTTGTAGTATCCAAT
Organism: Pinus taeda; assembly: GCA_000404065.3. Classification (NCBI taxonomy): domain Eukaryota; kingdom Viridiplantae; phylum Streptophyta; class Pinopsida; order Pinales; family Pinaceae; genus Pinus; species Pinus taeda. Next base: position 21,943 of record APFE030841246.1, on the reverse strand, counting down.
GCTATATCTCTTTCAATAGTTACTCATATTATTGTGGCCAACTCTTCAAAAGAGTACTTCCATCTATCTTGAAGAACTTTTCTCATACCATGTTCAAATATGAAACTTGAGAGATATGGCACTCAATGATTCTCTTAATGTAATATGCCCATATCTTTAAGTGGTAGACATCCTCTAATGATTGGAATAGGAAGCTCAACATTCATGGGTGGTAATATGGATTTTGCTTCTCTTATGAGCCTACTCTTTTTGTCTAGAGTCTCTCTAGGACTGCTTGTCCACTCTCTATTTTACAAGTATCTCCTCTTCAAGCTTCTTTGTTACTTATTCCTATTTTATTTTATCTTATTCTTGCCTTACCTTGATTTCTTCTTGAATTTTAGTTTCTTATTCTTGTTTTCTATTTTCCTTTTCCCGTATCTTCTTTTCATCATCATGCTTATTCATTTCATTGATCTAGATCTTAGGAGGGGCCAAGATTTAGGAGACCTAAAAACTAGACACTACACTGGGAGAGGAAAGTAACAACACAATATTCAGATATTCATGTTAAATACATAAATAATATAGAGGAAAGAAAAAACACAATATTTAGATACACATGCTAAATACATAAAGAAAATAACCATTAACCAGATCATTCACATTCTGCCTTCACCCTTTTTAATATTTATTTCTTTTTTTCCTCCTTCAACCTTTCCCTATTTATGGAAGCTTTCTCCTCTTTAGATTCTTTTCTTTGGGAGGCTTCTCCATTTGTATCTTTGGGATTTATCCTGGGCTAAGAGTTGCCAACTTCCTTGTTTGCATCCACATTTTGGGAATCATTGTAACAATTCTTTACCTTCTCTTCCTCCTTATCAATGGTTGGGGTTTATGGCCACGTGTACTTTATTTAATTATAGTGGATTGTATATATACCCCTAGTATCCTATCTTTAAAAGCTTAGTGTAGAAAAATTGAAAAATTCTATATCACTAGCTTCTACTTCTACTTATCAAAAATTCAAAACACAATATGGCCCTACATATATGGTAAAGGTAGGTCATAGTAACTTAATAAAAAATATAATTCATGTAAGCCCCATTGTGATCTAGTATGCAACCTCCTACAATACTACTTTATCAATGATATAAAAATGCTCTGAATACCATGTTCAAAGTTGAATTTTGCTAACATCAATATATTAAATACCTATTGGAAAGAACCCAACAAGTTTTGATTTGGAAATGATGTGATATATAAAACCAAATTATTAATAAAATCATATCAGATGGTGAAAATAATCTACTATAGATTGTATGGTAGGCCAGATGTAGAATTCTTTGAAGATATCTGGATACCAATTGTAGAATATCTTGTAGATTCACAAGCTCACGAAATTTACTAAAGCACAAGACAAGAATATACTGCTACTTTCAACCAATGGAATCCAATAGATCGATGAAAGAAATACGAACAAGAAGAAGACAAATGAATGGCACATAACACAAGATGTATCTGGGGAAGCCACTACTCTAAACCCAACTATTTGTATTGCATATATCAAAAGTATGAGTGAAGATACAAAGCTTATTATCACTAGAACAATTCATCATTAGTATGCTCAACTCTCTCAGCTCACAAGCTAGCTCTTGACCAACACTTAGCCAATTTTGCAGCTCTCCAATCCCCTTATCTCTTACATAATTCCTAGGATGAACAACTTGTATTTAAAGGGAATTCATGCTTTCAAAATTGCACAATCCAAACATATGATCGATCTCTGATGGATCCATGATATTTACACTCCAGTAAATAATGCAACTGATAGTATATTGTCCTATGCTCTAGTCTCAACTAGGTCTTTCTCATACTCGACATGCATGAGTTTTTGATCAAGAAATATTTAGTTAACTAGAGTGACACTTGTGAATGCACTAGTGCACCAACTAACTGTTAACTCTCTATTAGTTCCTCAAATAGTTTATAACTAATTTAACTGAGTGATGTAATTTCCAATTCAATTTAAACTCATATTGGACCCCTAAAATTTAGGAAGAACATATACATGACTAAAAAAATACCTCCAACTCGAAATTCCTAAGATAATTAAGTTAATTAAACTTAATTAACTATTTACATGTTGCTATGAGAATAGAATTTGATTTTAATTCTCAGTTTAATTCAAGGACAAATTAAATTAGAATTTCTTGTTGCCATTTGTTGTGGATTCTAGAGACAGGCTCTGATTGTTGAGAGACTAGTGCCTAGAACATCTAGATCTAATGTGTCTCTAGTAGTTCTTCAAAGAATAGAGACATCACTTATAACTTTTCTTACCAAAAGAATTTAGTTGGTTCAATCATCGAAGAAAGACATAATCCATGATTTCTTTGTACATTATTATATACATGATATCCAGAAGAATAAATGATAAATCAAGGAGGCCATACAGCTTAAGGAATTACATATCAATTACTTTAGTATGAAAGAAGAAAGAAAGAGAGGATGTAACCCATCACGTAGAGCTTGAAATATCGAGAAATCCACACTTCTCTAGATTTAGAGAGACATGATGAATATGCAAAAGGAATGGATTCAAAGACTCACCGAGCGTAATTAAAGATTTAGTTTACAAAGACTCATACAGACATTTGTGCTAACATTTTAACTCAAATGAATCTGTAAGAAAGCAGGAAGCATATCTGAAAGCTACATAACGTGGAATCTGAGAGGGACATGAACATTATGAAATTACAACATAGAGAATACACAGTGTAATCCTAGGATGAAGGAATCACCATTGATTTTTCATTAATAATCTAAGTAATACATCCATCAAAGAAGCTTAAACATTCAAAAAAATAACATAGACTTTTCTTTTCAAAATTCTAAACTAGTCTTCATTTGTCGAGAACATATATATACAAAGAACTTTAAACATAGTTCGTTAAAGAAATATTCTTTCTTGCTCTTTTCCATCATTTCCAAAATCACATATCAAAATTATAGTATGCGTGAGAGAAAAGCCATTCTAATCATAATAAAATGTCTTGCTAAAAACTTACTAAATCACAGAGTACAAATAAATGGAAAGTGAAATAAAAAGGCCATGGATAGCACAATAAGAATAATCTTTCAGGAATGACGAGATGATGTTGATGCTTGTTGATAAGCAGTTGGAACCTAAGGATAAACCATCTGAAGTAGTGGGGGGTTGGCAAATTATTTGCATCGCTTCCACATGGTTGGAGGAGGTGGAGCAATAGAACTGAATTGTCTATAATGGACCCTGAGATGGATCACCCCTGAATAATTCAATTTTCATTGAAAGGTACTTTTAACCATCTCGAGAAGGTGAAATTATTTCTCAAGGAAGTTCATTATGGTTGTTCTTTTGAGGACCAGTGTTTTCTTGGGAGCTGCTCCAGTCCTGCTTTTAATCTCGATCAATTTATGATTATATAGCTTCTATGTGAACAAATCTCCATTTGGCCCCCACAAGTTAGGTAACACAACTTCATGGAGCTTGTTGAACTCGTCATCGAAAGTTGCCAGTTTCTTTTGTAGCTTTGTTAGGCTCTATTCCACTTTAGGTCTGGCTTCTTCCTTTGAAATAACCTTTGAAATTCCCACCACTGTATCCATTCTATTAGTTATATCTATTGGCCTCATCTCCTCAATTGACTTCTTAGTTAGGAAATGAATGTATTTCGTAGCATAATAAGAGTTGGGGATGCTTGCCTGTTTTCCATTTAGGAGAGAAGGGCAACATTCAACATTGAGCTTCTTTTGATCCTGTATCAAGGCTATTTTTTCCCAACTTTGGTTGATCTTGTAAATAATATTATCCTAGACCAACTACCTAGTCTCAATGAGAGCCAGGTTTCCTTAGAGCCGGGCCCTTTGGTCCTTGTTTTCTTGAGTGGCACTCTATAGATCCCGAGTGATCTTGTTTGTATTTTGAATCAAAGCTTGGAGCAGCTTCTCTTTCTAAGCTGCTTGAGATTTGGTAGCATCTAAGTCACTCTGAGCCTTCACTAACTCCCCTTCAGATAGTCGTAACTAGGTTAATGCTTGAGTGAGGCAATCAATGGGGTTTTGAGGGTCTTCAGGAACTACTATCGTACAAACATGACAAGCAATTCTATTTTTTATATTTGTTACTATCATCTCTAAGGTAGTAAGTATGTCCTTTTTTTAGGTCATCTCCTCCATTATGACCCCTTTCTCCTTTTTTCTCTAGATCAACTCAAGAGTTTGAATGTGCTTGCCCCTAGGCATCTTTAATTATCATCTTAACTCCATATTCTCTTTCTGAGTGGCCTATAAGATAGCTACCACTGCTTCGTTATCCTTGGAATCCACCCCCATCTTCATGATCAACTCTTTATATACTTCCTTTTGTTGAAAATTTGAATGGAACTTGATCTTCTTCATCTTTACCTTTTTGAAAATTTGTGATATATAGTTTTGAGCCTGGTTAATGGTCATATGGTGCTTGTTGATGTCGTTATACAGCATATCTCCCACATGCCTATGTAAATTTACTTTGACTATCAAAGGGACACTAGTTAAATCTAAAGACACATCCAAATCTCGGAACTGAGAGCTAGAAGGCAGGGTTTTGATTGAAGGATTTTGTAATCTTATTTTCTTCTCCACTTTATCTAGGTGCATTGCAGCTAGTACCCTGGTGTGACGAGGAGTTATCTTGGAGGCCATTTCTTGGTGAAAATTTTATTTTTTTCTCTCATGTTTCCCACTTGGATGACCTTCCCTTGCAACCAACCTATTCCTATAGCATAAAGTCTTGCCTCAGATTCTGGGACAGCTACCTTAGATAAGGATGTTGATGAAGAAACTAGTGGTATTTCCTGATTGATCTGAAAACCTAGGCTATCAAACAATTGTGTCTCTAGCTGAATACACTAATCTTCCTCCTCGTGTTCATATTCCTGTTCAGGCCCTTGAATTCTTTCCCTTTTATGAACATGTTCCTCTTCCATGTCAGCTATCCCTGAAGTGTTGGCAGTCCTGTTTTGTGCTTTATCCGTGCTGACTGGTGATTCAATCTCCATCTCTGTATTAATAGGCCAAGAATCCAAGTTAGCTTTCCATTCAAACTCAGGCTTAGGATCATGTACATAAGTTGAGGCTTTAATCTTTTACCTTCTTTAAGAAATGATTCCCCAGGGATCATAATACCAAATTTGTCCTTTCTCAAACTCCATGGCTCCGAGCAAGGCCTCAACTATTTTGAAGGTGTGTCTAGTACTTATCACAAAAGGGCCTACTAGTTGTCCCATTTTAAAAATGTAACCTTTTTTTCCAATACCAAGTGGTATAGGTCTACACTGAGGATTTTCCTGATGAACTCAAGGGTGAATATCCTCATAGGAATAAGTACTGACGGAGGGAGTTCACATCCGTAAACCTGAATTTTTGTGTGATCCTCTTAGAGCTACCAGTCTCCAATGGAGGAGCTCATTTTTCTCTGGGAAGATTCTGGGAGGTTCTCAAGGAAGATTCTAGGTGCAACCATTAACATCTTAACAACAAAAACTTGTAAAACACTTGGTATCACAGCTTTGGAACCAAGCACCAACCTGCTAGAACTTGCTGATCATTCAATGGTAAGACCAGAGGGAACCTTACAGGATATTACGATTTTTGTTGTTTCATGGGAATACCCAGTAGATTTTCTTGTCATAAACCTAAAAATTCGATTAGATGGGCACCCTCTAATTTTGGGTCGACCTTGGCTGGCAACAGCTAATGCTTACATAGGTTGTCGAGAGGGAAACATGACTATTGCTAAGGGCTGTGCTGTAAAAAATCTCATCTTATATCCTCATTCCAAACCAAGTCCATCCATTGTGAAAATAAATAAAAAACCACCCTCGTACCTGGAAGAAAGCATTCATTCACCACTTACAGTAGCAGAAGCTCCTGAGTTCAATAATTAGACTGAAGATGATGTAATCAATAATTTTATCAATCAAACAACCACTATGAATAATGCCAAATGTCAAATGTTAATAGCAATTCTTGACAATGAAGCTTTGGAAGACCCTTTAAAATATATTGATGATCTACATATTCAGACAACTGCTATTCATAACAACAAGCCTATTGAAATTGAACCAGGCAAGATTTTAAACATTAATGATAGTCTGGACATTGACCAACAACAAAAGCTCATTCAAGTTCTGCAAAAATATAAAGGGGATTTTTCTTGGGATTATCTAGTCATGAAGGGCATAGACCCATAGTTATGTACGCATCATATCTACATTGAAAAGGATGCTCGTCCTATCCAACAACCTTAGTGGAGATTGAATCTGCATCTCAAAGATATTGTAAAAGAAGAGTTACAAAAGTTGTTGGATGTGAATTTCATTTATCCCATTTCGGATAGCAAATGGGTCTCTCCATTGGTAGTTGTTCCCAAGAAAAATGGGAAGCATCACATCTGTGTGGATTATCGAGAATTGAACAAGGCCACACACAAAGATCACTTCCCTCTTCCATTTATTGATCATGTCCTTGATACACTGGCGAGAAAAAAATTCTTTTCTTTTTTGGATGGCTTCAGCAGCTACAATCAGATCCAAATCGCCCCTGAAGACCAAGACAAAACCACCTTTACTTGCCCATGGCGTACATTGGTTTACAGAGTGTTACCATTTGGCTTATGTAATGCTCTA
>APFE030841238.1:123560-142438 GCA_000404065.3 Pinus taeda | reverse complement strand
GACATGAAAGATCTTGGTGCTGCAAACTATATTTTGGGCATGGAAATTAAAAGAGATCGGGCAAAGAGGAAGCTCTGCTTAAACTAGAGGAAGTATGTTGAGACAATACTGCAGAGGTTTAATATGCAGGATAGTAAACTAGTGAAGGTTCCTATAACTGTAGGTGTAAAGTTATCTGCTGAATAGTGTCCCAAGACACAAGAAGAGGAAGAGGATATGTCCTGTGTTCCATATGCAAGGGTAGTCGGTAGCCTGATGTATGCAATGGTCTGTACTAGACCAGACATTGCACATGCAGTGGTAGTATTGAGCAGGTTTATGTCAAAACCAAGAAAGGAGCATTGGACAACAGTGAAGTGGGTTTTCAGGCATTTGCGTGGCACTAGTGAATATGGTCTGTGGTACCAAGGAAGACGAGGATTGGACAGAGTGTTGGATATTCGTGGCTTTGTTGAAGCAAACTGGGCTAGAGATCTGGATCAGAGAATATATACAAGTGGGTATGTGTTTAACCTATTTGGAGGTGCAGTCAATTGGATGAGTAAGAAACAATCTGTAGTGGTACTATCAACTACAGAGGCATAATACATGGCAGCCACTCATGCAAGCAAGGAAGCAGTTTGGTTGCAGAGATTGTGTTCAAGTATGGGGTTATTACATGAAGCTATAAGGATAGATTGTGACAGCCAAAGTGTAATTTTCTTGGCAAAGCAACCTGCATATCATTCAAAGACAAATCACATTGATATTCAATATCACTTTGTGAGGGATATGATAGAAGACAAAAAGGTGTTGTTGGTAAAGGTGGAAACTTTGAAGAATACTGCAGATGCATTGACAAAATCTGTGAGCTCTGAGAAGTTCTCTTGGTGTAGAGAGACAATTTGCATTTCAGGGCTAGGAAAATGACTAAGCTCTCTTGTGGCCCCTTGTGGAAAGAAAACAACAAGTGGAAGAATTTTGGGTTGTGTTATATTCTTTCCACGTACTTAACAGGGGGTTTGAAGGGCACCCATAACCCACCTATGGTTTTGTGCATGATTTTCGCACATGTTTTTTTGGATGCGATTGTTGTTTGGTTTATGGTATTAATCTATGTTTTTTGGTCCATGGTTTTGGATGCGTTGGTTTCTGGTTCATTGTATTGGATGCTTCAGGGTGTATTCCTATGTATTGTATTATTGATAGGATTATAATATTAATCTAGGTAGTAGTCCCGGTTTTGTGATTTAGGTTAAAATCTCTGGGTTTATGTGTTTTATGTGTTATGATCTCGCATTGTTTATTTTCTATGTTTTAGAATTCGTATTGTTTTATTTATTTTTGGGTTTAATTCCCACTTTAAGATCCTTTGACTGATTCCTTTTTATAGTAAATTTGTGGGTTGTAATATTGATCAGGTATATTATTAATTAGGGTTATATTCCTAGGGTTTAAATTAAATTGGATAATGTTATTCCTTGCATTTATACTCCCTCGGGCTATTATATTAATCATAGGGTATATATTAGAATTTTAGTAAATCAGTTTTCAATCTTAAACATACTTTTTATATTCCTAGGGTGGTATTGAGTGTATGGTTAAGTATTAATCTTAAGTTTGATGTGCTGGTAGTGTTTAGTATTATTCCTTGTAGTTATAAGCCATTTTTTAAAATTGCCTTAGGTTTATTAATTTTATGGTTTATGTTGAGCCTTGATATTACTCCCAACATTTCTTGTTATTCCTTTTGTTTGTTTTTCCATAATAAAGATCATTCTCATTATCAATAACTAGTTTATGTTGTTTTGGGTATGATATTTAGTGATTTATATGCTTTGCTTTTATCTTTTGTTGTTTTAATATATTTTTGTTTATTATCTTCGGTTTATAGCCTATCCTATATCAATGGCTTTTGCTTATTACTTTCATGGTCTAACAGGTTTCATGTGTTAGAAGGATAAATTAATCTTAGGTTTCTTTTAAATCCTGGTTATATTGTCCCTGTCCTGTTTATTAATCTAAGTGTTCAATTCCTATGGTATAATATTATTTTCAATTTATAAGTTAATCCTAGGGTTTTATGTAACAGGACTCTTTTTCGGTTTAATTAATTCGTTTTATATTGATGGTAGGGTTATTCGAAGGGTTTACCTGTACCTATGGTTTTTAATTAGGGTTTGTACCAACGGTTTAATATCCACCTTGTGTTTGATTTATTTCTTGATTATCCTTGGAAGAAATTTTAGGTTTATGTCTTCTACGGTTTTGCTATAGTATGGTTTTCTCCATAAATAGTTCTATGGTTTCTCTTATTAATCCTGTGTTATGTTCGTAAGAAGTTAACAGTTATAGTATTAGTTTTTATGTTTAATGTTAGTTCTAGTGTTTGTAATTTTTGTAGTTTTGTGCCCTTTTTTAATATGTTAAGCTCTTATGTTTATTAATTTATGGTTTATTTTCTTGGCATTTGATATTATCCCAACATTTGCTGTTGTTCCCTTGGGTTATTAGTTTTATTTATTTATTTGTCTTCTTCTTTTTAACTGTTAATTCATCATTTTCTTTCTGAAACAATGTTAATAATCGTTTTTCTTAGTTATAATGTTTATCCTTTTTAGTATTTTCCATGGTTTTGTTTCTTTTTCGTTTTATTAGTCGTTTTGATGATACAACTCCTTGGTTTAATCTTTTTTGTTTATTCAATAAGTGTTCTTGTTTCAGGATGATAGTATGACTGTATAAATTATATAGGTATATTTTTGCATAGTTTACTTCATTATGTTTTTAGTTTAAATTCTTAGGTAAATTGATCAGTGTTATTTATTCCTTTGGTTTCATTTTTAGTTTACAATATTAATTCATGGTTTATTAATTTTAGGTTTTACTTCATCGTTAACTCATGGTAGGGTTTCATGTATTCCCTGAGTTATTTCTGGATTTCTATATTTTTTTTTTGTTATATTATTTAATCCAAGGTTTCTCATATTCATCTTAGGGTTATTTTCTTTTAATATTGATATTAGGGTATCATGTATTTCTTTTATTTTTATTTTTGTAGTTATTAATATTAATTGGTATTATCAGTTTTAGTTTTAATTCATGGTTTGTAAATAATGGTAAGGTTTAGTTCCTTTGTTTTCATTTCCTTCTTGGTTTTATTTTCTTATCTTTCTTACTCTATTTTCATTTTTTGTATTTTGAGCATTCTTTAAAATATTAGCTTTGGTTTTATAATTTATGTTTTATGTCCTAGGATTTAAAATCCCAAAAATTCCCTAGGGTTTATTAACTAGCATTTGCACCAAATGTTGCAAAAGAAACGCCGTAAGGCATAAATTGAGGAACAATAGCAAAATGTGAATGGTCATTGAAAGTAAGGATTTATAGAAAAGATTGAAAGCAAGGGTGGAAGATTGAGTTACATTTGCAGCTATATCCTTAAGTTACTTGTGAGTATTCCGAATATGGATATTTTGTAAATAAAAATAGCCTCATGTATCCATTATCCATGTAGTTGCTATGGTTTATGTGAACATGTTATGGTCTATTATTTTAAGGTTTATTGTTTTTAATTTTAAAACAAGCTTGAGGGATTCAAGATTGCGAAACATACGATATTTTTCTTCATTTATGCTATTTTTCCATATGCTACCTATTTATAGCGTTGCTTTTGCTTTTTGACATCTGGGGCAATTGAGGAATAATCATGACATCTGGAAGGTTATTGAATATAATAATTAATAAACAAGATTGCATGTAAAGGTGGAATATAAAGTTAAATGATTTACATTAGGTGAAATTTACAGAGAGTATAATGTTTGTAACAAAGATTTCCTCTTGATCATCAAAGATACTTTTTTAAGTTTAAATAAAAAATTACAAGTAGTAGATTGTAATGGAAGAGGTGAAAAGAAAATATAACATTGTGAATAACATCATGGTTGTCATTCCATATTTGAAATTTCATCAAAACTTGTTGGAGACATTAGAGACTTGAAGAAGAAGTAATGAACCTGCAAAATGTATATTTGATTCAAATTATGTAGAAGTATTATTAATATTTCAAATATGTAAATTAATTTATGGAAAAGGAAAAAATAAACAAATTTGTATGAATTCTTGAGGAATTTTAACAGTAGAATAGTTTCTGCATCTTCACTCTCTTCCATGTCTCAACCCTGATGTAGTGTACAATCCACTATCAAATATGTAAATTAATTTAGGGAAAAAGAAATAATAAACCAATTTTTATGAATTCTTGAGGAAATTAAAATAGTATAAGAGTTTATGCATCTTCACCCTTAGCCACCCCTTCCATTATGATGGCGCTATGTCTCAACTCACATCTGATGTATTGTACAATCCACTAACCATAATACATGCAACTGATTCAGGGTTTGAATTCGCATTCTAAACCAAATAAAAATATTTCACCATTGAATCTACCAAGCAAGGAGGTGGTAGATCCAAACCATTTGGTATAGGAATATACTTGGTGATGAAAAAGGATAAAAACATCTTGGTGCTTGGAAGTAACCATTGCATTGGGGAACCAAAAGACGAGGAGAAAATACAACTAAGAGAATCTGAAAGTAATGCACTTTTACGCATGTAAGGTCTTACGGTGTAGGTACCATGGTCTTTTGTCTACTTTGCGTTGTCACTAGATGCAATGTAAACATAGTAAACACAAACCATTTGGTTATTATCATTTCAATAGTTCATCTTATGAATTTGTTTCCTTTTAGTGGGTAAATATGCATTCGAGCAAAATCGTGATAAGTTAGTAACCGTCAGTGGAGATGCCCGGTTTGATGGGTTTATATGCATTATGATTATTATCACAAACCCTTCACTGATGAAGGGAAAGAAATAGTTGAAGGAAACTAATGACAAACATACAATATTTTTGCTTATATGCATGATATATCTTTGAACGGTGACTATGATGTTACATATTTTTTGATAGGCCATGGGCTTCACTGTGACTAGTTATAACTTATATATATATATATGCACTTGGTGAGGATGGTCTGCCCCCTTAGAGCAAGGAACGATTTTTGGCTACTACAATATGTAATTTTCATCATCTTTTTTTCCTTTTTGGAAAAATATATATAAACCACCTGTAAATTTTCGTTGTAAGTTGCATTTTCACCTGTATATAAAATGGATTCAACGCATTGAAAATTTTCTTTTTTTAAACTACTTTATTTTTATATAAGTTAATATAAGATTATGTTATTTCATATTTCCTATGGACATCTAATTTTTTACCACTTCTCCTTAGTATGAACACCATTATTGATATTTTATAATACTTTTAATTAAACAAACCAAACACACATATCTCAAATACCCAATTTCAACAGTGAGCGATTTGATTTTCACACAAAAATCAAAGTATACAAGATATACAAAAACTGGGAGTTCCAGTCGATTGAAAATTGTAATCTTTTCTTTTAAAAGCTTCGAACCTTCACAACCCAGTGCAGAAGATGCTTGCATGATACTAAAAATTTTATCCTCTGCGATTAATCACTTCGATAATCTGAAATACCCAGTCTCAAGATCCGGCTATTTTCTTTTCACACAAAAATCAAGATACTCAACCAAGAAAAAAAACAATTGTTGATGATGGTTTTTTTCTAAAGTTTTTTATTTAACTTACAGTGTTCCTTTTGTTAAGCCATTGCACTGTGAGAGAGATCGATATGCCATTAAAAGCATCCCAAATTTTCATATGGCTTCATTCACACCCTCTCGGGAATTTTAAAGATTTTATGATTGGGGAGCTTTTTTTATGATTGGGGAGCAAAGCTGTGAACCCCTGAATAAACCCTTCAACAATGCACAGGAGACTAGCATCCAATTAAACTCACATGCTCCGCTCCACTCACTTATTGTACCCTGATTTCAACCTTGCTCTGTCAATTAGACAACACGCAGTACATAGAACTACACAAGCAACAGAAACAATAAAATTAGACCATGGCTGCACCGAAGCTTGAAGATATCAGTCATCGCCCAAAACAACAACTACATGGGCTGGATTACTCCATCGATTCCAATCCACCGTGGCTTGAGATTTCTAAGCATCGTATCTCTTCTACTTTGTTTTCTCCTCTTTCTACCTAAAGAAATGTTTAGGTAAGTCGAGAGTATTTTTTTGTGCTTTGTTTTTGGGATAGGCCTTTGAGTTTCTAGCAGTGCGAGAATCAATGTTTTTTTTATAGTCAGTATGCTTGCTTCCAATGGCTTAAAATAGACTTGGGAAAATAGTTATCTGTTGAAGACTGTAAAGAGTTCATAAATATCATTAAAAACACAATTAAAAAACAACTAATTAAATAGTAATTGAATATAAATTATTGCTGGAAAAAATTACAAAACTGACTTTTACCATATCTAAACCAAAAATACTAATAATAGTGGTTGACATGGAGTTGAACTTCCTTGAACTATAAATAAAATAGGTTAACACATTATTACAAATATGGTTAAACTAGAAAACACATTATTACAAATATAGTAAACGATAATAAATAACAATACCAATAGCAAATTGTCCAATGTAAAACATCTTCGAGGAGAGGCTCCACTATCATGCTCTTTAACGCAAATAAAATCAAGATCGTTCATGAGATTCGAATTTTTGGAAAGTCTTGTCACCTCCCAATTTCAACAACATGGTTTCCTTCAATGACACGTATTTTTGCTCTAGATTCTGCTCCTTTCAAACCCTCCAGTTTTGCTAAAAACTGCTTCTACTTTTCTTCCTCCCCAACCCTGCACTGTGGTATTTGTATTTCCATGGTTTGGAGGGCAAGAGCTGTCTCAAGCAACTAGTATATCACAACCATTTCTCTATCATTTAAATAATGTAGAAACACATTTAATGTCCAAACATTGAACAAAGGGAAATCTTGACATGATGGATTGGGAGCTCCCACAAACTAAAACCAATTTTGGAGGATGGAAAGCCCTTCAATCTCTTTCCCCTTTTTTCTTTTTTACACAGATTTCAATCTGATGGTTTCTCCACTGAATTAACTGAAAGCGTGTAAATAATTGGACCATGATGAACTTGACATAATACTACACAGATTTCAATCTGATGGTTTCTCCACTGACAAAGAAACATTTCTCCATGTTAAATTTCCAAATAGGAATCAAGTGCTACACTATGGTAGTGAACAAATCTCCCACTAAGTGTTTCAGGCCGCACGACCATTTCTCACTTTAATACAAAATAAATTTAGTAGAAAGACTCTTGGCTGGGGTCTATTAAGAAACCCTAATTGCACATGGGTTGGAACCCCAATTCAGACCTAGAGAAAGACAATCAAAGCGTCAAGGACAGGAACCTGACAGCCATAAGATAATGGGACCGCATACCCAAAATTCCATGCCTAGAGTTGTAATCGGTCAAACCTAACAATCCATAGAAGAAAAAACAAAGATTAGCAGAATTCATGGCTGGTTAGGGTGGCATAAAGCCCTAAATAAATAACAAAAGTGAAAGGAATGAGTTGGGAAATTCAATTTGCTAGCCAATGGATTTTCCCAATCTGCGAAAGGAGAGTTCATGTTCTTGGAATCAACTTACTGTAAGGAAGTATAGTAACCCTCACTAGGATGTAGGGTATTATCCTTGTGCAACCGTACATAAGTCTGTAATGAAAACCTTTGCGTTACTGTAGTTCGAAATAAAATAACCTATATCAACCAAATACCTAAATGAATAAGGGACATAGAAACAAATTATCTTTGCTATTAGCTCGTTTTACAAAACTAAATGACACCATAGTTGCAGAGTAAAACCACCTCTGGAAGATGGGAGAAGCTGCATGGCAGAAGGCAGAGGTAGTTATAACCCCACTAATAGCAATCTGTAATTAAGAGAAATGAATCCCTGTGTAAATTCTATTGTAACCCCACTAACGACAATCTGTAATTTTGCAGTGAGTAAACATCGACATATGACAAATTTTTACATAAATACAACTCTTGTTCAACAGGATCACTGGGTTTAGCTGATATTTCTATGCTGTGTTCAATGGGATCTTTGAGATCGTTGGGAATCTTTTCGGTGGGTTATGGAAGTAGAGGTGCTCATCCAGGTGCGTGGTTTCAGAGACTGTTGTGAGTCAATTTCTGATGTTGTGGTACCAATAGCAAACTGTCCAATGTAAAACATCTTGGAGGAGAGGCTCCACTATCATTCTCTTTAATGCAAATAAAATCAATACCGTTCATAAGATTCCAATTTCTGGAAAGTCTTGTCACCTCCCAATTTCAACAACATGGTTTCCTTCAATGACGCATATTTCTACTCTAGATTCTGCTCCATTCAAACCCTCTAGTTTTGCTAAAAATTGCTTGTACTTTTCTTCCCCCCTCACCCTGCAATGTGGTATTTGGATTTCCATGGTTTGGAGGGCAAGAGCTATCTCAAGCAACCAGTATATCACAGCCATTTCTCTAGCGTTTAAATAATGTAGAAACACATTTATTGTCCAAACATTGAACAGAGGGAAATCTTGACATGATGGATTGGGAGCTCCCATAAACTAAAACCAGTCATAGAGTTTTATGGGATGGAAAGCCCTTCAATCTCTTTCCTCTTTTTTTTTTTTACACAGATTTCAATTTGATGGTTTCTCCATTGAATTAACTGAAAGCATTTAGATAATTGGACCATGATGAACTTGATAGAATACTGCACAGATTTCAATCTAATGGTTTCTCCACTAACAAAGAAACATTTCTCCATGTTAAATTTCCAAATAGGAATCAAGTGCTACACTATGGTATTGAACAAATCTCCCACTAAGTGTTTCAGGCCGCACGACCATTTCTCATTTTAATACAAAATAAATTTAGTAGAAAGACTTTTGGTTGGGGTCTATTAAGAAACCCTAATTGTACATGGGTTGGAACCCTAATTCAGACCTAGAGAAAGACAATCAAAGTGTCAAGGACAGGAACCTGGCAGCCATAAGATAGTGGGGCCGCATACCCCAAATTTTGTGCCTAGAGTTTTAAGCGGTCAAACCTAACAATCCATAAAGAAAAAACAAATATTAGCAGAATTCATGGCTGGGTAGGGTGACATAAAACCCTCAATAGATAACAAAAGTTAAAGGAACGAGTTGGGAAATTCAATTTGTTGGCCAATGGATTTTCCCAATTTGCAAAAGGAGAATTCGTGTTCTTGGAATCAACTTACTGTACGGAAGTACAGTAACCCTCACCAGGAAGTAGGGTATTATCCTTGTGCAACCGTACATAAGTTTGTGAAGAAAACCTTTGCGTTACTGTAGTTCGAAATAAAATAAACTATATCAACCAAATACCTAAATGAATAAGGGACATAGAAACAAATTATCTTGCTATTAGCTGGTTTTATAAAACTAAATGACACATCTCTCATAGCTGTAGAGTAAAACCACCTCTAGAAGATGGGAGATGCTACATTGCAGAAGGAAGAGGTAGTTATAACCCCACTAATGGTAATCTGTAATTTTGTAGTGAGTAAACATCGACATATGAAATTTTTTACATAAATATAGCTCTTCAATCTCTTTCCTCTTTTTTCTTTTTTACACAGATTTCAATCTTATGGTTTCTCCACTAAATTATCTAAAAGCGTGTAAATAATTGGACCATGATGAACTTGACAGAATAGTACACAGATTTCCGTTTGATGGTTTCTCCACTGACAAAGAAACATTTCTCCATGTTAAATTTCCAAATAGGAATCAAGTGCTATACAGTGGTAGTGAACAAATCTCCCACTATGTGTTTCAGGCTGCACGACCATTTCTCATTTTAATACAAAATAAATTTAGTAGAAAGACTCTTGGTTGGGGTTTATTAAGAAACCCTAATTGTACATGGGTTGGAACCCAAATTTAGACCTAGAGAAAGACAATCAAACCGTTAAGGACAGGAACCTGACAGCCATAAGATAATGGGACCGCATACCCAAAATTTCGTGCCTAGAGTTGTAAGCGATTAAATCTAACAATCCATAGAAGAAAAACAAATATTAGCAGAATTCATGGCTGGGTAGGGCGCATAAAGCCCTATATAAATAACAAAAGTGAAAGGAATGAGTTGGGAAATTCAATTTGCTGGCCAATGGGTTTTCCCAATCTGCAAAAGGAGAATTCGTGTTTCTGGAATCAACTTACTGTAAGGAAGTGCAGTAACCCTCACCAGGAAGTAGGGTATTATCCTTGTGCAATGGTACATAAGTATGTAAAGAAAACCTTTACATTACTGCAGTTCGAAATAAAATAACCTATATCAACCAAATACCTAAATGAATAAGGGATATAGAAACAAATTACCTTTGCTGTTAGCTGGTTTTACAAAACTAAATGACACATCTCTCATAGCTGTAGAGTAAAACCACCTCTAGAAGATGGGAGAAGCTACATGGAAAAAGGTAGAGGTAGTTATAACCCCACTAACAGCAATCTGTAATTAAGGGAAACGAATCTCTGTGTAAATTCTATTATAACCCCACTAACGACAATCTGTAATTTTGTAGTGAGTAAACATCGACATATGACAAATTTTTACATAAATATAGCTCTTGTTCAACATGATCACTGGGTTTAGCTTATATTTCTATGCTGTGTTCAATGGGATCTCTGAGATCATTGGGAATCTTTTCTGTGGGTTATGGAAGTAGAGGTGCTCAACCAGGTGTGTGGTTTCAGAGACTGTTGCGACTCAATTTCTGACGTTGTGGGCGCCGCCTTAATACATTGTATATAGTCTGTTTTCTCTCGAAGAGGCCCATCCCCATATTCACTCCTAAAAAGTATGTTGGAGTGGTCCCTTAGGCAATTTGTATAATGCCCTCAAGCCAGGGGCCTTCCTAACTGGGCTCCTTGGTGCGCGCCTCTACTTCTGTAACCCACCTTGAATTTCATCAATGCCACTGAAAGCAACCCTGCAAAACCACTTCCCAGCCAACAAGGACTATGAGTGATAGAATATTAACAAAGATAAGCCAAAAAAGAGAAGAAATGGGCATCAATATCAAACTCCAATTAGAACACCCAAATTAATAAAAAAAAGCCTAAAATCTCTTCAGGAAAGAATCCCACCCATGCTATTGGATGAGAGTTGGACTGCTGAATAGGAATTCTTGTCTACAGCAAAATGGACGTAGATACATACCTCAACCCTTATTCCTCTCCTATTATCTCTGACTAATGAGCGCGATATGGGAAAACCTCGTATAAAATATTGTTAGGAATTGTAACAAAATAACTAGCAATTGCCCCAAAAGGTGCAAAAAGCGGTCGTAGGCTTGTTAATTTGGAATTTTTTTTAATTTGGAAATTTTGTATAAGAAACGTATTTATAGACATGTATGGTATATGTTTTGCATTTTCGAAAGTAGCAAGGGCAACTTTTAAAGACGAAAAGTTGTTAATTTGGAAAATTTGTATAAGAAAGGTATTTATAGATATGTATGCCATATGTTTTTCATTTTCGAAAATAGCAAGGTCAACTTTTGAAGACTAAAAGTGATGCATTAGATCCGGCCTTTAATTGAATTTAACTATTATCCATGCCCCAATTGAAAACTATAAAAGTTATATTTATATTTTGTTTTAATATTTATACATTTTAATTTAAAATAAAGCTATTGTTTAGTAGTGTTATAAATTATTTTATTTTATGTAAAATAATGTACCCGTTCATTCTCTCTTCTTTTTTTCACCTTTTAACTTTCATCATACCATTTAAAGTTTATATTATAATAAATATAAAATATAATTAACTAATTAACATAATTTATAATTATTGTTTAAATATAGATCCATAAACTCAGTGTAACACCACTATTCTATAATATTGCATGTGATGTCTAATCTAATTATACCAATGTAGGCACAAATTCAACAAGATTTTAAACGAGTTGAATTTTATATGTGTTTCAACAATGGAAAGAAAAGAACCTAAACTAATCCATTATCATGTGCTTTGCAAATCTAATTACCAAATTATTAAAACAATAGAAAATTTGAATGTAAATTCCACGCAAAGGAGAGTAAATATGAAATTATTAGATCGTAGCATTTTAAATAAACAAATAGCCTAAATAGTGTTTTTTATGATCTGTCGAACATAAACTTCATGTCACCGAAATTAAATACAAAATTATTAAACCAGCAGATATTTTACAAAATTATTAAACCAGCAGAAATTTGTGGAGAGTTAGATCGTAGCATTTTAAAAAAACAAATAGCCTAAATAGTGTTTTTTTATGATCTGTCGAACATAAACTTCATGTGACCGAAATTAAATACAAAACTATTAAACCAGTAGAAATTTGTGGAGAGTTTAAGATGTCGTGTCAAAGAATTTAAAGAAACCTTGATAGAAAATTAATGGTCATTAAATTAATTAGATGTTCAAGATTGACAAATTTATACATTATATGAATATTGTTAGGCCAACTTGTTCTAGTAAAAAAATTTGTTAATTAATTGTGAAATGAATATTGTTAAAATTTTAATATTAATGGTCAGATGAATATTGTTAAAAATTATTAACATTATTAATAATTTTTCACTCAAATAACAAAATTAGTTAGATATAACCATTTAAAAAATAAAGTGAAGAAAATATATATTTTTTAAATAATATTTATAAAATTAAAAAATATAGTAAAATCTTAAAAACTTATATAAATATAAGTGAAATTAAAACCTAGTTACAGTATCATTACAAAATAATAATGATTTCGATGTATAACTTTTAGATTTTTATTAAGAAAAGCAAAATATGATGTTGGTCACTTACCAAAACCAAACAAAAACCTGAAATTTTTTTAAAGTATTTCATATTAAAAAAATTAAATAAATAAATTTTTAATCTGTGAAAAAACAATTATATATGATGGTTTTTTTCTAAAGTTTTTTACTTAACTTACAGTGGTCCTTTTGTTAAGCCACTGCACTGTGAGAGAGATCGATATGCCATTAAAAGCATCCCAAATTTGCATATGGCTTCATTCACACCCTCTGTACTTGTTTTAAAAAATATTTTAAAATAATAATCAATTATTATTACTATTTAATTTCAAATAAATAATGATGATGATGGTGGTGGTTAACGTCCAGAGACTGAGACCAAACTTTGGTCTAACAAATTTATGTATTCAAAAATGTATTTTAAACATAAAAAAATCATAATCTTGCTTAAATCCTCAGATTTATTTATTTATTTATAAACTAAACTAAACCTTTAATATATATAACTCTACTTGTTTTAAAAAATATTTTAAAATAATAATCAATTATTATTATTTTTTAATTTCAAATAAATAATGATGATGATGGTGGTGGTTAACTGAGACCAAACTTTGGTCTATCGGACCTAAAGAAACAAATTATTTGGTTTGATTTAAGATTTTATTCCTATGTTCAAAAAGCATGGAGAGAAGCTTCCCAAGCCCACTATAATTTTGACATCGTAAAAGGCTAGGAAGAAGGTAAGTATCACTACAAAAATTATGAAACTGAGATTTAGTGTGATTGTACACTGGGCAATCTAAGAGGAAGAGATTTAATGTGATTGTACACTGGGCACTCTAAGAGGAAGTGGTTTAATGTGATTGTACACTGGGCACTCTAAGAGGAAGTGGTTTTCATCCTCGATGTTCCTACAATTTTGACATCGTAAAAGGCTAGGAAGAAGGTGAGTATCGCTACAAAAATTATGAAACTGAGATTTAATGTGATTGTACACTGGGCACTCTAAGAGGAAGTGATTTTCATCCAAGGTGAGTATCGCTACAAAAATTATGAAACTGAGATTTAATGTGATTATACACTGGGCACTCTAAGAGGAAGTGGTTTTCATCCTCGATGTTCCTATTCTCACAGAGATGGGAGATCCTTTCCATCCATGGTGTTTTAGGAAGTGGTTTTCATCCAAGGTGAGTATCGCTACAAAAATTATGAAACTGAGATTTAATGTGATTATACACTGGGCACTCTAAGAGGAAGTGGTTTTCATCCTCGATGTTCCTATTCTCACAGAGATGGGAGATCCTTTCCATCTATGGTGTTTTAGGCACTGCCGAACGACCTGTTTCACTATGGAACTCATATAATTTTGACATTGTAAAAGGCTAGGAAGAAGGTCAGTATCACTACAAAGATTATGAAACTGAGATTTAATGTGATTGTACACTGGGCACTCTAAGAGGAAGTGGTTTTCATCCTCATGAGTGGTTTTCATCCTCATGTTCCTATTCTCACTGAGATGGGAGATCCTTTCCATTGGGAGATCCTTTCCATCCATGGTGTTTTAGGAACTGCCCAACGACCTGTTTCACTATGTCACTATGGAGCCCATGAGAGTTCGTTCTATATTAATTTTCTTGTTTGAGCTAGTTAAGAGAGAGATACTTTACTTTTGATCTTCTAGGGTGGGGTTGATGATCTTCTTATAATAACTTAATTTTCTTTTAACTGCTAAATCTTTCTCACACCACATTTTTTCTTTGAACTTAGAAAACAATATTTTTAAAATCTTTCTCGCACCACATTTTTTCTTTGAACTTTTTTTCTTTGAACTTAGAAAACAATATTTTTAATGTTATTAGTGTTTTGCAATGCATCATTCTCGTTGATCTCCTAAATATTTAACCTTGTGTCTTTATACCATCCCCAAGATTTAACCTTGTGCTCCCAAAGATTTAACCTTGTGTCTTTATACCATCCCCAAGATTTAACCTTGTGCCTTTCTACCATCCCCGCTTCAGCCTTAGCTTAGGAAGTCTACTATCTCCTATGTTATTGAGTTTGATTTATTTTATTTTAAAAATATAATTTGTTAAAAAATATTAAATTAAAAACTTTTTATTATATTTTTAAAGTCTGATTTAATTTAAAAAATATAATTGGTTCTAAAATATTAACAAACTCACCATTAAAAACTTTTTATTATAAGTTTTAATCTTCTTACCATGTGGATATTTGGAACCCTCAAAATAATTAAATGGAAAACTACTATTTATTTTGGCCCATTAATTTTTTTTTATTATAAAAGTGGTTAGGTGGTTTTGGTGTGGTTTTGGCTAGAATTTAAAGCTAACTAGGAAGTCTACTACCTCCTATGTTATTGAGTTTGATTTATTTTATTTTAAAAATATAATTTGTTAAAATATTAAATTAAAAACTTTTTATTATATTTTTAAAGTCTGTTTTAATTTAAAAAATATAATTGGTTCGAAAATATTAACAAACTCACCATTAAAAACTTTTTATTATAAGTTTTATATTAACAAACTCACCATTAAAAACTTTTTATTATAAGTTTTAATCTTCTTACCAAGTGGATATTTGGAACCCTCAAAATAATTAATTGGAAAACTACTATTTATTTTGGCCCATTAAAATATTTGGAACCCTCAAAATAATTAATTGGAAAACTACTATTTATTTTGGCTCATTAAATTTTTTTATTATAAGTTTTAATCTTCTTATTGGGTGGATATTTGGAACTCTCAGAATAATTAATAGGGAAACTACTATTTATTTGGGCTTGATAAGTAAAACTTACTATTTATTTGGGCCTGCTGCCTGCTGTAAAGACCTGCTGTAAAGCAAAACTTGAATATTTATTTAAATATGAAATAAAATGCATTTATATCTTTAAAGATTATATAGTGGCATTATAAGTGACTATTTATTTAAACATAATATAGAATGCATTTATATCTTTTTTTTTTAATAAAAATTCTATAGTGGAATTGTAAGTTAGGCCAAACTTGATTATTAATTTAAAAATGATATAAAATGCATTATATTTTTTTAATAAAAATTTCTATATAGTGGCGGCATTGTAAGTTAAAACATGAGCTTAAATATTTAACTTTCCATTAAAGTTTCACCGTAATGCCCATAGTTTTAATGCCCATAGTTTTAATCATCCGCAAATTTTATGCTTAAGAATTCAGATTAGTACATAATAATAACGTATCAAAAACTCCAACCTCCCCCACTTCAAAATAATAATACCAAGAAAGAACCCCACTTCAAAATAATAATACCACTTCAAAATAATATTACCAGGAAACAAAGAATACAGAAGAATAATAAGTCTATGTAAAAAACTCCAACCTCCCACATTTCAAAAAAATATTACCAAAATAATATTACCAAGAAAGAATACATAGGAATAATACAAAGGAATTCAGGTTAGCAGATCGCTCCACATTCAGATAGGCTGTGCGCTCAGCAACAGCATAATTGATCATCATAATCACACATAATATTTCACTATAAACCCTTCTCCTCTCCATGAATAATGGATATCTTCTCATTGATCGCCAAAGATAATCTTACAGGCCGAAGATGACCTCATAGGCTCAATACATGAAGGTTCCCTTCAAATATATAGTAGCGTGGATTCATTCAACTCCAGATGCAACCAGCGTGTGAACAGAGGGTAATAAAAATAATTTTCCATTATGGAAGTGTGATATTGATAACACAAAGGAATTCCTTTTCATGGATAGAGGTTTAATAAATTAATAAGACTCTTAAAAAAAAATCAGAACAAAACAAAAACCTACAAAAGTTTTAGTTTAATGGAATCATAGAAGGAAATATAACATACATGCGATGGATTTTACGCCATGTCAGCAAAGGACTGCGGTCTCTGCTTCTGAGCAAAGGACTCAGATCTCTGCTTCCTGACATTCTGTTGAGGAGGGCATAGTGGCGGTGAAAATATCTGCAATAGTGATTTCTTGGTACCCAGTTTGCCCTTTCGCAAACCCATACTACCCACTTATTTTATCTTCCAAACGACAAAATTCTTCAGAACCTCGACTAACAAATCTCAGATAACAATTGCAATCAACAGGGTGAGAATATTTCACAAGCATTCTCAATCCATATGAATGCCTTTTAAAAAATGTGAAAAGCCTTCATCTAAAATGAATAAATAATAATACAAACCCATAAAACTCAGATAATTATATCAGAATTTAATGTTGATCATTAATGTGGCAACATACAATTTCAACCCCATATCAAAGCACGAGAAACCATGACTTAAGCACGAGAAACCATGACGAGAAACCATGACTTAAAATGGTAAATGAAACTAACGTCCTTATATCTCTCAAAATTATCACTGAACTTAATATATATTACTATTTATACTTCGTCACTTTAAACTACTCTCTATTTTATTTTAATCTAAATCTTGATGTGCTTCCATATTTTTAAAATTTATATTGATCCTTCCTCTATTTTACATGTACTCATCACTGATTTATATTAAATATTATTTAATAAACATTTTAGATAACACAAGTAAATGATCAATATTTATAAAATAAATATTACAATGAGCAAAATCATCTCGCGACCGTTCAAAAAAGAAACCTTAGCCTACATTCAAAGAGATGAAAGCCTCGGCAACAAAAAGTTTACCCAAAATTCACTAACCACACAGAATGGAAATTATAAACTCACGTAACGGAGAAGAAATAATAATCGCCTTTAAATAGAATCCAAAACTTAGAGTTGATAATACAATTCCATACGAAAATAAGAGTCTGTTAACAGGATTGTTTATAGGAGAGCTATCTCCAAAACATGTATGTTCATGAAAATAAGAGTCTGTTAACAGGATTGTTTGCAGGAAAAAGATCTGCAAAACACGTATATTCATTCTAACATTTACGAGAACCCAAAAATATTAAAAAGATAAAACCCTTAACTACGGCCAGTACTTATCTATTAATTTGCAAAACATAATCCCTAGAAATAGACTCACATGGATATTATATTAATGCAAACAATCAAGGATGGGAGCTCTGGACGTTAGGGAGAAAGTGAAGGTCGCTGAGCTTCTCCGGCTTTTCTTCTCCAAGACGATGAGATATGAAATCACTGGAATTTATCTTCACCTCAACTGCTCAAAAGCCGACCTGGCGCACCACCCAAAGCCTTCAATTGTTCTAGCACCAGAGCCTTCCATCGTCTCGTCTCCTCCATGGACTTTTAGTGGCTAAAAATCGAGCCTTCCCCCTTTATATCAGACACTGTATCTTCCAATTTGAAGCCATTGTGGGCTTTACTGAAGGAATCCTTTATACTCTCATGGGTGAACTGCAAATTTCTGGGATCGCAGAGGTCGTGGGTTTGTAGGCCGTCCTAGTCCTCTTCCTTGGAGAATATTGTTGGGATCATACTGAAATTAACATCTGCACTGCTTGATTTCCTTTCCAAAAGAGAAATTGCGGAAATGAAGAAATCGATCAAGAAGATGTTCAGTTAGAATTTATATGGAAACCCTAAAGAAAAGGAAAGCAACTAAGCCCGTTTTGATCGAGATTTACGAGCAGGGTGTCGATAGTATGCATGAAAGGATTGTCCATTTTTTATCGAGATTTACGAGCAGGGTGTCGATAGTATGCATGAAAGGATTGTCCATTTGGAATTGACAGTAATGATTATGCCATTGGGGGTCACTACAATTAAAGAAAAGGAAAGCAACGAAGCAACGAGTGGCATAGATGTCGAATGGAGATGAGAAAAAGTGATGTGAGCGACGACTTCCAGGTACAGAGATCGACACCTGCAAACGCTGTGACTTCCCGGGATCGACACGGAAAACCCAACACTTAACAGAAATGTCACAGATGTCAAGATTATGGTTCACAGATGTCGAGTTTAAATCGAAAAGGTAGACTAAAACCCTGATTCAAAAGGAAGGCTTAACGGCATAACTATTTTCAATCCGACGGCAGACTCTCTTTCAATTGACTAACACTAAAATCAACGGCCGATAAGGGTACAGGTGGCTTGGGAGGGAGTTCTTCCCAGAGGGAACGCCTT
>APFE030841238.1:90200-122464 GCA_000404065.3 Pinus taeda | reverse complement strand
AGTTATATTAACAATAATAATAATCAAAAAATTAATAATAATAATAAATAATGTAAGTTAATAATATTAATAATTACAAAATAATAATGTAAATAGAAATTAATTATTGAATTAAGGCTTTTGTGATCCATATCAAGTTTATGAGAGATTTTTCTGCATAAATCACATGATATTTCATTTGTCGAGGCGTTTTAAATCAACCAGTGTGATTCATCGTCAGGATAAGTTCAAGAATGAGATGTGGCTTTGCATGTTAAATAGTCAAAGGAGAACATCCAACGGCTAAAATTCTTCACTAGGTAATGACTATATTGACTAATGGCTAGAAATTAATTAATAAAGTAAATTAATCATATTACTAATAAAAAATATTAATAATTATAAATAAGATATTATTAATAATAATAATAATAGAGGAGACGATATGTTGGCGAGGGTTCCTGAAAACTTCTGCCACATTGGCGTAGCCTCTCCGCTAGGAGGCCTGGGCACCTATGGCGATCACAGACATGGATTTCGATCCCTATCAATATAGAATTGGAGATGACTATGCAGCCTGTGTCATTCAGCTGCAAATCCGAAATTGTCCTCTACCGGAGGCTAATTGGCTCATATTCTGGGAAGGGATGATCACTTTTCATCCAGATTGGAACTCTATCCATGGATCGAACCACATCATACCAGATCTGATCATCCACATGATAGATACGCCCTCGCTCTAGTGAGAACTAGAAGTATCTCCTAGAACCATCAATAAACAATACCGACTCATTGATGTCAAGATAGATTATGACGAAGGGACCAAGGAGAAGTTAGATAGAGTTTGTTTGGATTGTTCTCATTGTGATTCGAGGCACTTAACCTCCGACCGCTACTCCTATTTGAGAGATCGACCCTTTTTGAGGACAAATTTGGCTTTTTACGAGGATATGCCACTTCACGTGAGGATGGCCCTGTCTTATTACATGGTGATATGACATCAAAACTCAGATCTGATGCTCACTCTAATCATTTGGCCTCTGCTTTGGTCAAATCATACACAACCAGGGTTATTTGTAGCAGATCGACTCCCACAAAGGTTAGATCTGAATCATTTTTATGAGATCTGAGTGTTGGTAGAGCTTGATGCTAGGAAGGGAATAGCGGAGGTCTGTGGCAAAGCAAGGATGCAAACAAACAGTCTCGAAAACACTCCTTCTATGCAGATTGGCGCAATACTGAGCGATGCAACGATCCAAAGAATGATGACTAGCCTAGACTTACAGAACTCTAACAGTCAAGGGGCCACATCAAATTTTTATAAAAACCACAACAGGAAAGTCCATAGTAATTTAGATTCAGCCCTCCCACAAGGTCATGCACTTGAAGCTGAAGATTATAAATAATCTCGGATATACTTACCAGCACCAAAACCTGATCTTCTCAGGTCAATCTCTACAAGATTAACGAAGTTTATATGAATACAATATTCTCCCATCTAATTCCATCATTCTTAATCTGAGACTTAGAGGGGGCTAACAAGATCATGTAAATCCAAAGGAACGGGAGGTGTGATTGGTTCTAAACTTCCCAAAGGAACATAATTGAATGAGGAATGCAACAAAGCTAGTCTCTCATTGAAAAAAATCCTCCAAGGGAAATCAACATCTACAACAAGCTAATCACAGATGCCCAACTCCCCCAATCCTTATATCATGGAGCAGGCATCATATTTCCCAGAATTGAACATAGAACTACCAGAAACAAAACGATCTCTGCAGAAGCACAAGCCCTCATCTGTAGATTTAATAGTTTTTGGCCAAAACCAATGGACCTATTTGACTGGATCTTCACACACTAGACAACAAACTGTGAGATTCATCTATGCTCCAAAGGTTTCCTCATTTTAAAATTTACGTCATCAGAAGAACGAGACATTATTTTACAGGATGGATGGCCCATGGTTCTGGGGATCGATGGGGCTCTTCACCTTTTGACGCAAATACTATGATTGTATCAAGGATATTGGCGTGGATAAGATTTCATAACCTTCCCCTTCATTTATGGCATAATCAAGTGCTAGAAACTATTGGAAATATATTAGGACTATACATAAAGACTATTGAGCAAAGGATGGAAGAAAGAATACTTAGATTTGCATGCATTTGTGTGGAAGTGGATCCCAGTAAAGGCCTACTGGATCACATTCAACTGAAACACAATAAACAATGTTGGATGCAAATCTTGGATTTTGAGAATACAACATTCAAATGTCAAATATGTCACCAAATAGGACACTTACAAATCATGTGCCTTCTTGCCAAGAAAGGAAAACGAAGGAAGAAGAAGACAAGGAAACAACCAAAAGGCTGATGATTCCGCCTAATGAATCATATGAGGAAGAAGAAGAAGCAGAATAGGAATCCATCCCGAACCAAGAAGAACAACCCATTCCAAAAAATGAAAGCAAGCCGGAAAGACACACAATACATTAGATTCAAAAGGACCTACAAATCAGCTTATCGAGATATCTAAAGCCAAGGACAATGGATTAATAAAATGCGAGCATACGTCCAACAACTCTCATTCAGACAAGGAAACCATAAGAATATAAGAAGATCAACTATCTATTGTCTCGTCTTCACCATCCCAAGGAGAATGGCGAAAGGTTGTAAAGAAGAAATGGAAGAAAGTCTAACTTTTCTCCTTAACTTTTAATTGATTATGTATGAACCTATGATCATCAGTCCCTAACTAGATCATGGGTTGTATGTATTGCAGCTAGAACATGTGATTTAATTGTCATTAATAAGATTACGATTTTTCATTTGGAAAAAAATAATTAATTATTACTATTAGCATCAATAATAATATTATATTAATGATAAAAAAAAGTTGTGAAAGATTGCTAAATAAAATGTAAATTAAAACAATAATATCATTATCAATAATAATAATAATTGATACTATTAATAATATATGCTAATTGTTAATATTATAAATATTATTATTAATATAATTATATAAAAATATTGATATTATATTTTCAATTATTAATAAATATAATTATATTAATCACAGATAAATTAAAAAAATAATATAAATATAAAAATTCTAGTTTAAGTATAACTATAAGAAAAATATATTTAAAATAAAAAGCAAAGGCATTGAGGAGAACATAAATTTGTGCATGATTGACCACCGTTGTCAATCGCTAAGATCGCTAACAATCATTAATGATGGTCAACAAAGGCTCATTTTAACAATTTTTGTCAGAATGTGACAAAAAAATGATAACCAATTTTAACATTACAAGACCAATGATGATAACATTGAATTTATTGACATTGAAAGCAATAAAAAAAAATACTTTTTAATGAGATATATTTTAGTCCTAACAAAAACAATGAATTCCACAATGAAACTCAACTTTCAACGCTCGACTAGAACAAAATTATTTTATGTTAGCCTCTTCCAAATCACACGTAGAGAGGTGAGAGAAGCAACACCAATTCAAATAAACAACATAATGATCAGGATACTTCATGCTTTCAAGCTAGTCCATTCTCGTTTTCTTTCATGATTCTCTTTGGTGCAAATGATATAAAGTTTCAACATTTGATCTCATTCCATTCAAAACAAGAATATGCTCATCTACAAAATCTAGATGGAATCCATGTCTTCTACGAAACCTTGTGCAAATATAGACAACAAAACTAATGGTTTATGCCATAGCTTTAATTGTTCAAATGTAATAAAGACCATTATTGTACAAAAAAAAATAAACACAAAACAAAAATGTTGATATTTGTTTTTGGTTCTATTGTATTAAGTGCACAATTTTTTTTTTATCAACCGTAAATCTAAAAGGATTCAAAATAAGTAGGAAAAAAAGCAGAAACATACAATTCATTCAATCAAACAACACCACAAAAAAAAATATATCAATTAAACAATCAATTACTTCCAAATGGTCAATTTAGTTCACCAATCAACAAATCTATTGAAATCAACAACAAGAAAAACAAAAAACCTATCAAGGTGCATAGAAATAATTGCAAGAAACAACAATAGCTACAAAAAACTAATCATATTTTTGTGAAAGACATGCCAAAACACTAAGCTCGAATCAAGACAAATACCCTTGAAATTTGATGTGGAATGCCTAACAATTTCTTAGAGATTTTCAAATCATATGGAATTTAAAAAAAACTGCCTTTATCTTGGTTGTAAACGATAAAAGCTCTTCAACGCTCTTTTTACTAAGACTTGAGATTATTAAAGGTTAAATAAAATCAAAATTAGTAAAATCAATATTAATAATAATATATTTTTGTTGCAATGTTAATAATATATTTGTTGCAATAATATTTTTTGTTCTTATTTTATATTTATTATACAAATTAACTATATTGAACTTTTGCTACATCAACCACATTAATATTTTTAATTTATGAGTTACCGTCATACTTATTGTGTGACAACATATTTCCATTAATTTTTTTATCACTCATAAAAATAAGTGAAAGTAAATATGTAAAACTTTATCTAGAGACCCATCAAATTTGCTTGGAATAATTTTTTTTTGGCTGGAAACCAATAAAAATAATAGATTTAGCTAATTTGCAAGTTTTTTGGACAAAATTTATCAAAACACGTGTCTAATCGTATCGCTCAAATATTAAAACAAGTGCCTAACAGTCTATTGAACGTTAGTTGTTCAATGATCACGAGAACGTTCTTTAGCGAACAATTTGGTGAAGTACCATGCTCTTCTTTTGAATTAATCATATCTCATTTTTCTGTGAGATATACGTCGTTGTTTGATCAGGCAACTTTGATTGAATGGTGTAATACTCAGCATATATTACAATCATTGCTATGCTGCATGATAGTTTGCCGTCCAAGTCATGGATATGGTTTCTGCAAATCTTTTTATGGCGCCAATGATATCTCTCTTCCATTGTATTAATTTTTTCTTCGATTATTTGAAACTGCAATAATGGACCCCCGTGTCATTTTATATGGACCTGCAACCATTGCTTCATTGTCCGTAGCGCTTGCATGTACCATACAGGCCAGGCCAAACATTGTTCACCATGGACATTCATTATGATTGCTGCTTGAAACTCGGTGGAAACACAAGAACTTGGATCCCTGCATCGTTTCTTCAAACCGGATTCAATTGATTCGGCCAGTTTTCTATAGGTAACCGGGTATTTAAGAAAGCCATTTAATTAATGTGGTTTGGGGAACTTTATTTTTCCTGAAATTAGGCGTAGCAAAATATGTAGGAGGAAGTTTTAAATTACGTTTAAGACACTCAAAACTCTCACAGCACAACTGTTAATTCGCTGTTGAACATGTATAGGTATCCGCTGTTGGTTGAGCAAATCACAGACGGTTGAATAGTATAAGAACTATAAATAGGGGAGGACAATAGAATAGTTCGGCACTTCATTTTTAAGTAATCTGATAAGGGGATATTAATAAGTCGCAATGAAGTAATATACAATTTAAAATACAAAGAAGGCGAGAACTGAAATTTCTATTAATAAAATTTTATTAATGGAGAGATATTAATATTTTAGATATTTGAATTATAAAATCAAAAATTAGACTAGTATAAATCCATCTTAATCATGATTCTAATAAGTTCTCAAGATCAGATTTTTTTAGTTGTAAATTTTTTTTAGAATGTAAAACTTGAAAAATGTTTGCACCTTGAGATTTGATCACTCTTAAGGTTTGATTGTATAAACTTTAAAATCTCATTAGTTTCTTGGATTGTGTAAACTACATAATTTAAGATTGGATTAGGTAAACTATATAACTTAAACTTCCAATTCCAGCAAATCTTTGTTCAATTTTAAACAAATTCCACTGAAGAAAAAACTAAAATGTAAAATAATGAGAATATTGGATTTTTTTTCAGTCTCTTTATATAATATTTATCATAGTCATTAAAATATTATATATGAATCATATTCACACTAAATTTTTCTTATAATAATATACTCTAGTATTTAATTTATATTGAAATAGTATTATTTCTCACCTCACTTTTTTTAATATTATTAATAGTTTAAATCTATATATAATTTATTAATTTTATTTCTCACCTCACTCTTTTAATTATTATTAATATTCTTTAAATACATATATTAATTTATATTAAAAATTAAAATTTATGAACTACACTTAAATGATTATTTAACTTCAATTAAATAATATTACATTTTATGCATCTTTCTGGCATGCAAAATGAAAATATCAAATTTTATGGACATATATTATTTTCTTTACATTGATATAAAATTAAACTATTTCACATAAATATCTAAATATTTTATTTAGGGTTAATAATAAGAATGAAATATATTTGCATCTGCATATTACTCAAAGATCACAATAAAAATAAGACTATTAAAATATTATAATACTTTTAATTAAAAATAACTAAATCTATAGGATTATTATAACTAGAAATTATTGTTTAATAATATTTTAATTTTATTTAAAAAATACATGTCAACTAGATGTTAACCTAATCACACATTTTGAACAGTGACATTTTGTTAAAAAAAAATATACACGCTCTAATAAAAAGAAACAATTAAAAACTTAAAATATAAAACTCGGTTAAACATCGAATTTCTAAAATATTTATATTAACCCTGCGAAGAAAACGATATTTAATAACTTTAACCTATAAAACTATGTTAAACATCTAATCTCTAAAATATTTGTATTAAACCTGTGAAAGAAACGACCTCTAATAATTTGTATATACACCATTTTATGATCGGCCATCTTTAATCATCATTCAAACACTCAGTGATTGATGCCCCAAAATGCGGAATCAACCATACATGCGATAAATGAGCACAGGTTTTAAAATTCAACTCCCCTATTCATGATTCTGACAACCTCTGGAATGAGCACTAGTTTTAAAATTCAACTCCCCTATTCATGATTCTGACAACCTCTGCAATCCATGGACAGCTATCAGAAGCATAGTGAGACACGTTTTGGTAGGCCTTAGATTCTGACCATTGAAATTCTGCTACAATAATCATAAGGTCACGTTTTTTACATCAGTAGCCAAAGATTTGCTGCAGTAAAGATTTCGGGTAGGGGGAAACTAAGATTTATATATAGACACACAATGGCCTTGCAAAGGAGATCATCAGCTGGTCAGTTAGTGGCGAAGAGCATCTAGGATGGGTAGGTCTCGTTGCTGCTCAAAAGAAGGGCTCAACCGCGGGATGTGGACCGCCAAGGAGGATATGATTCTTTCGGACTATATTCGAATTCATGGCGATGGTGGCTGGACAAATCTCCCCCAAAAAGCAGGTCAGAAAATCTCAAATAGTACTGATTTATCAATGCAGATGTAAACTTGTACTGAGCAGTTAGGTAAATTAGCGGAGAGATTTTGTTTTGCAGGTCTCATGCGGTGTGGAAAGAGTTGTAGACTACGTTGGGTGAACTATCTTCGTCCCGACATTAAACGTGGAAATATTTCCCCCGAGGAGGAGGAGCTCATTATTCGCCTTCACCGTCTTCTTGGCAATCGGTATGTGGAAATGACTTCAACATTGATTCACTTGGTAGAGTTCACCCATGGCAGGTGGATTTTAAAAATATTTAAAATTTTTATAGATCGGAACTAGGTTTCAAAATATATCCAAAACCTGAAATGAAATTAGGTTTCAAAATATTTCGAAAACCTGAAATGAAATTAAATGGAAAAACTTAAGTTTAACAGTTTATAATATTAAGAATAATCAATGCAATACTAATATGTTCTATGTTAAAATTAAACTCAGCGTTTCATCATTTATGTCAATTTTATGCATGCAACTCAGCGTTTCATCATTTATGTCAATTTTATGCATGCAGGTGGTCGCTGATAGCAGGACGACTGCCTGGGCGAACAGATAACGAAATCAAGAACTACTGGAACAGTCATCTGAGCAAGAAGATGCTGTCCATCACCCAATCTCAATCTCAACACAATGGCACCAAAAATCTGAAAACGAGGTCAAAATCTGCTTCCCTTAAAAATTATGTATTAAAACCCACACCCATGAGAGTAAAAACTGCGGTAATCTGTAATCTGCTCTCGTCCCCGTCAGATTGTAGATCCGATGTGTTCTGCAGGGAACCGGCTACATTGGCGGTACAGACGAATGGAATCGAGGTTATGTGTTCTGATAAAAGAAATGTGCAGGGTGTTAACAGTTTAACCGATGCTGACGATAATGGAGTGGAGGATTTATTCGATAACGCACTCCAGGTAGATTGGCTTCAAGAACTTGATTTTGATTTACAGAAAACAAGCCCACGGTCGCTGGGCTTGTTACTCTTGGAATCTGAAGAGGAGTGGGAGGGATGAAATATTAGCAAATCTGGGATCGAAGACAGTAGATAGATCCTATAAGAAGCATAATACCGGAGATATTGAGAATATTAAATAAATATTTTGTTAATTATAAATTTTAAGTTTATATAAAAATGGTAATATAATTTTGTGGAGTTGTTTCACTATTTGAATTTTGTTTATGGAAATGGATTTAATATCATAATTTTTTTTTAATCATTTAAAATCTTAATACTGCTATATTGATCATATAGGGTTTTTACTATTAACATTTTTTTATTAAAAAAAAAAAAAAAATTACTTTCTGATATTATTTAAATAAATATTTAAATATTTACGTTTATTTAATATAATTTCAAAATCACTAATTAAAATTAAATGAATAATAAAATTGAAATATACTCTAAAATATATATATATATATTCAACCCATAAATGAAACAGAACTATTCTGGTTCACAAAACTTTGACTACGTTAACTTAGATTGCAAATTAAAACTGCATGACTGAGTGGATTCCAATATTGTCTGTCTTGTTATGTTAGGATCAAATTAGAAATTCAGTGCTCTCATAATTTAAAGATCCTCGATCTGAATTGTCCCTAGTAGGGAATCGATGTCTTTTGACTCAGAACATTGTTGGCAGCCATAATGTGGGATGTCAAGGGGTTGATATCAAAAACATATCAAATTATGAAAGCATCGTCCGGGGAATCCTACGAGGGTCCACGAAAATTTTAATTGGAAGAAAATCACCGTATTGTTGCAAAAGTCACCGTTTGATAAAATTAATGTTTGCAGTCGTCGTATGATTGCTTTATTCTCTCACTGAAATGGCTTTGTGGGAAATTAAATGACATCATTCTGTACGTGTGGATGTTCAATGAAATTTTGAATCGTGAAAAAAATAATCAGTGTTTTCTGTTACGATTAGGCAGATTGGAATCGGTCATATTAAAATAGAAGAGTGGTTGGTCTTTCCATTCAACAGGTTGGATTCATCAATTTTAAATTTTCATCTATGGAAATGTAGGCAGGGTTTTCTCTCTAAAGTCAATATTCTGAAAATATTGTGCAGCTGCTACGCATGAATAAAGAATATGGAGGAGGTTCAGGGTTTCAAATAATTTACATTTTTTTTAAGTGGAACTTAGTCTTTCTGCTAGTAAAATATTAAAATGATAAAATATATAATATTTATATTATTAATTAAAATATAAAAAAATAAGATAGGTTATAAAATTATTATAAATTAATAATATATTTTTGTGTAAAGTGGGATAAAGGGGTTGTGATTTATAGTTTTTATGAACAAAAGGAAGATAGTTATGTTTGGGATTAGGAATCATGAGAAATAACCAAGAAGAATATTAACCTTGTGGAAAGGTTTGGATGTAGCGAGGTATAACACCTTAAAAGAATTAATAGTCCATGGAGATTCCATGGTGGTGATAGGCAAATTTCACTAGCTGGAGAATGCTCAAGGATTCCTCCAATTGTGTCCGAGATAACTCTCGTATCCTCACAATTTGATGAAATATCTTGTCTCCATATTCTCCGCCATTTGAATGTTGATGCGAACAAACTTGCTAATGTGGGCTCCAAGTTGGGGCAAGGTATAATTGAATTTGCAAATGGGGGGAAGATCCAGGCCCCAATCCCATGACCACAAGAATAATAAATTACAGGATCTACAAGCTCGATCAGATCGAATAGGTGGGCTTGAATTTCAAAAGAATTTATTGAGAAAATTGAATCTTCATCAAGGATGGATGAGGGATGACAAAGGACACTTAGGTCTTGGACAAACAGTAACTGTTACGCTCTACATGCAAGTGAATTGTACACCTGGAAGTGCCATCTTGGAAGGTCATGAGTTTTAAATATGAAGCATACCCTTCACACAGGGTCGAGGGGCTCACTGAAGAATGTGTTTTCTAGGTGCATTCAATTCCTCATGTGAACTCACTATGGGAGGACTAACAGGATGATAGATGAATTTATCTCAATGCAACTTTTGAATCCAAACCTAATGCTCATTTTAACGGAGCGATTACGCAGGTGGGCTATGGCTCTGCTATATACATTGGGAGGTAGCAATGTTGGGCTTGCCTTAGCTTCACTAGGCTTGAGTGAATAGAAAAGAGATTGGAATTCTACCTGCATGGAGGGCATGGACTCAGTAAATGACCTTGCTGGGTGGAAAAATTGGGAAGAGAAGTTATTCAAAATACTGATGTGAATTAATGAGATGGTGAATCAACGATTGGAATTCATGTAGAAAGAACAAGATGGCATAGAAAAAATGGTTGATCACAAATTAGTGTGGATGCACGCTCGCATATAAAAGAGACCAATTGACATGGAAATCAGATTGTTGCTTCTGAAGGCTTGGCTTTCTGACTCTGGGGAAGAAGACGAAGAAGCAAAGGTCTAGGGTGTCACGATTTCAATTATGAGTTTGCGGGAAGTGGCAATTTAGAAACACTAGAAGAGGGTAGACCAAGTCATGTAAAGTAGGAGGTGCATGGTCATAATTTGGAGCTAGGCCCCTTTGGGGAAAATCAATTTTTTTTTTTATGTGCTTCAATTATGAACTACTTTTGGCTAAATTTTGTAGAATATACACGATATTTCAATGTAACGTAATAGATCAAAAGGCCCAGGGTACTAAGGAAATAATGTCGTGGGTGTATTGGAACTTTGAGGCATCTGATGTTACAATGGAGTGTAAATGGTACTGGCCATGAAAATTAGTTATTACAAATAAAATGAGTACTTGTTATGTTGAAAAAAAAGGAAAAAAAAGTGGGATAGATAGTGAAAGTTATTTTCATTATATATGGTTTTTTCAATATTATTTATAATTTAACCATTTAGTGCCATCCAATGCTAGTAATTCATCCAATCTTATTGAGTCCTTTGGGGGATAGTAGTAGTATGTAAGGTTGATAGTTGATCCATTCACATTAAGTCTATTGGTGTATTTGGATCAACTTTTTAGTGTTACATGTGGCCTTTATTACTAGCAATTAATTTAATTTCATCAAGTTCTTTGGGTGAGTAGTGGATTTTTTGGCTGATGATTGATACATTATTATCAAGTCCTTAGGGGTTATGCGTGATGTTTTTTGTTGGTAATTGATCCATCATCATTGATTCCTTAAATAATATTTAACTCTATGTCTAACAATAATTTATTCCCATTAAGCTCATTAGGGGCATGAGTGACATGTTCACTTGGTAGCTAATCCATTCCAAGTGAGTCCTTATGGGCTAGCAGCGGCCTTTGTGGCTGGAAATTCATCCATTTCCATTAAGTCCATTCAGGTTACAATCCATCTCTATAGTCAATGGTTAATGCATTCCCACCAAGTCCTTAGGTGTTAACAATGGCCTCCATTTTTGGTATTTGATCCATTCCCATACAATTGTTTGGAGATAGTAATGACCATTATACAACAATTGATCTATTTCCATCAAACCCTTAGGTGTTATGAGTGGCTTCTGTAGCTCATAATTGATCCATTCTCATCAATTCTTTAAGGGATAGTAGAGCCACTACCATCAAGTCTTTAAGGGATACTAGTGGCCTTTATAACTATCAATTTATCCATTTTGATCATGTCCTTTGGGGTCACAAGTGGTCTTTAAGGATGGTGGGTTATCTATTTATATGAGTTCTTCAAGTTTAGTAATCCCCTATGAGTCTAATTGTTAACACATCCCTATTTCATCCTCTATTTTAGTAGTCACTATGTTTCCGCTCAGGAAAATTTGTTCTTCAAAAATAGAATATATAAACCAAGATAAAATCATCATAACTACTATTCTATTTAAGAATGACAGTTTTGAATTTTTCTTTTCTCCAAATCCTTCTAAATTACTCTATTTTTTCCTTAAATTTTATTAAAACCTAATTAAATAGATTTATATTTGCCTTTATAATAAACTTCATTTAAATAATAATTTTTTTTACTTAAAAAATTATACCTAAATTACATAAATTTATATTTGTTTATAATAAACTTTATTTAAATAATACTCTTTTAAATTCTTCCGAAAACTGAAAATCTTTGTACTTAAAAATTCATCCGAAAACTGAAAATCTTTATACTTAAAAATTCACCCTTAAAATAGTGATTTATTGTGATGTTGCAACCCTCATTTCACATTTTATTATCGTTCAATGCTATTGAAGGGAGATGACCATTTCCACAATTATATTTAAAACTTATTTATATTGGCACAATTATATTTAGCGATTATATGTCTCGGTGGTTCTCCATACAATTTAAATATGTTTTTGATTATAACGAAAAGTTTTGTGACTTTTATTATAATATGTTTCAA
Organism: Pinus taeda; assembly: GCA_000404065.3. Classification (NCBI taxonomy): domain Eukaryota; kingdom Viridiplantae; phylum Streptophyta; class Pinopsida; order Pinales; family Pinaceae; genus Pinus; species Pinus taeda. The sequence goes on along the minus strand of APFE030841238.1, from coordinate 109,747 downwards.
TACCAATTTTTCTAGTTTACTTAAAATGATATTACTTCAAAAATGGATAAAATAGTCTTTATAAACTTTTAAAAGTGAAAAATATAATTTCAAAAACCAAATTAAATTTTAAAATGAAAATTTGGATTGATATTGTCATTTTTTAAATTAAAATTTATATTATTTAACTTAACATTAACACTTTCATAAATATTTTTATAAATATTTTTTCATTTTTTAAAGTAAATATTATCATTTTCAGAATTTGACTTTTCACTTTTAAAATTAATATGAGATGCCAGTGTTGTCATATCTAAAATCAATTTTACACCTTGTAAATCTTAATTTAATATTGATTTATCAATCTCATTTAACCTAGGTTATTTAATATTTTTAAAATAAAATCAATATTAAATTCCACGGTTGCCATATCTAAAGCCAAATTTTACACTTTGTAAACCTTCATTTTATATATATTTATCAATCTCATTTAATACATGTTATTCAATATTTTTCAGATAAGTTAGTTATGATTTGGAAATGTTTATTATTTATTTCTTCATAATTATTTATAGAATATTTTAAAATATTCTGAGTAAATATATCTAAAATCAAATTTTACACTTTGTAAACCATAATTTTATATATATTTATCAATCTCATTTAATACAAGTTATTCAATATTTTTAAGATAAGTTATGTATGATTTAGAAATGCTTATTATTGATTTTTCATAATTATTTCTAAAGTATTTTATAATATTCTGAATAATAGTAAAATCAAGTATTGAATTTATCTCAAAATAGTTATATCTATATTGTCATTTTAATACAATTGATTGATTAAAAAAAATATCATCCAAGTTCACTCATACTATTGTATCAAATTCTACTTAGAATTAAGAATCTTTATGATATGCGGGATGATCTTGTTTTTATATATATATTTGTATGTATGTATGGTATGTATGTATGTATGTATGTATGTATGTATGTTTAATTATATTAATTATTAATAAATTTTCTAATTTCAGTTAAATTTATTTTTATTTCTAAAATTTGGTAATGTGAGATGTATCATGAGGTAAGTGTTTTGATGTCTATCGAGGTTTATCGACCATTTAATTTATATATTGCACTAGTTATTTTTTGATTAGATTACATAAGAAGTTTCAGTACCAATTGTGGCAATTCACATAAAATGATATTACATCAAAAACATGTCAAAATTGGTCTTCTTAAGTTAAAAATTGGAGTTTTAAAAGTGAAAAATCTAATTTGAAAAGTGCCAATATTAAACTAAAAATGACTCTTTTGGATTTCATAGTGCCATTTTTGGAACTAGATTTTGCACATTTTGAATTTATCATTTGACATTTTCCTAATTATATTTTGCATTTTAATCCTTTAATTGATTAACATTTAATTTTAATCCTTATTTATCCCATAATATTTTTCTTTCATTTAAACGAAAATAAAAAAATTTAATAAACAAATTCACTAATTAATTTACTATTAATAAACATTTATATATAATATTATCCCATGATACCTCATATATCAAATTTTTATATTTTTATTTAGTTTTAAAAGAAATAATTCATATTGATTGAATATAAATTGACTATAGTAATTAAATTAACTAAATTTTTACGTGAATTAACTTACTTAATTTAAATAATAATAAATAAATTAGGTTGCTAGAAGTTTTAAATTATATATATATATATAATATAATATATATAAATATATTTTAGATTACTCATTAACTTTGATAGTTTTTAGTTTGAAATTTTTAATTATAAGTAGATATATCTAGTTACAAATGGATATAAATGGAATTAAATAGCTCTAACAATTTAATTTAATTAATTAGCTAAATTTTTCTTAACTCTTGGTCCAATCAAATATCATTGTTGCCGAGTCAATTGTAGTCTTTTGGTTAATAATAGTTGATTCTTTCTAGTTGTTTTCTTTCGTCAATAATAGTTGTTTATTTCTAGCTGTTTGAATGATTGGTCTCTTTAGTTAACTTGTTGCCTTCATCTTGTTCTTCATCTTGTCGTAATGATGAACCACACTTGGTGATTCAAAATGCATGTACAATAAATTTATGTGATTATATCAAAAAATTGAATATAATCATAGAAACATTAATTCCATTAAAATAAAAAATATTAATAATAATTAATAATCTAACTATTAATATCTAATAATCATAAACTATAATATAATTAGAAAAAAAAAATTTAAATTATCATATAAATTAATAATAATATTAATTATTAACAAAATTAATTATTATTTTTAACCATAGTCATAAATATAATAATCATAAACTAATAATAAGCACAGAAACTAATTAATAAAATAATAAAAATAATTATTTAATATTATTAAATAAATAATATTAATTAAAACCATAATAATAAGGATTATAATAATTAATAAAATATGCACAATTAATAATATTAGTATCAATCGAATAATAATGTAATAGAAATTAATTAATGTCAAGTATATTTTATATTTTTTATTATAATAGAAATAAGTTAAGTGAAGGTGTCCGTAATTATAATGTTAAATTAATAATAAAATAATATTATTATCATAATAATTAAGTATTACTATTGGTTAATATTATATAAATTTATATTAATATAATTTAATAAAAGTAGTTAATATTATATTTCCATATTTAATAAATATAATAATATTAATCATCAGATAATTTTAAAGAACATGATAAATATAAAAATTTGAATTTGAGTATAATTTTAGGAAAAATATATTTAGAATAAAAAGTAAAGGTATTGAAGAGAACATAAATTTATGCATGATCGACCACCGTTGTCAATCACTAACATTGATGATAGTCAACAAAAGTCTATTCTAACAACCTTTGTCACAATGTGACAAAAAATGATAACCAAATTTAAACATTAGAAGAGCAATGATGACAACATGGAATTTACTGACATTGAAAGAAATAAAAATATATTTTTAATGAGATATATTTTAGTCCTAACAAAAAAAACAAATTCCACAATGAAGCCCAACTTTCAATGCTCGACTAGAAAGATTATTTTATGTCAGCCTCTTCCAAAACACACCCAAAGTGGTGAAATAAGCAATACCATTTCAAATCAATAGGATAATGATCACGATATATCACGCTTTCAAGCTAGCCCATTCTCGTTTTCCTTCCTAATTCTCTTTGGTGCAAATGATATAAAGTTTCAACATTTGATCTCATTCCATTCGAAACACGAATATGCTCATTGACAAAGTCTAGATGGAAGCCATGTTGTTTACTGAACCTTGTGATAATATAAACAACAAAACTAATGGTTTCTGCAATAGCTTTAATCGTTGAAATGTAATAAAGACCATCATTATTCTCCATATCTGCGTTTAATTGACAAAAAAATACGATTGAAATCTATACACGAAGAAAAAAATTAAACACAAACAAAAATGTTGATATTTGTTTTGGGTTCTTTTGTATTAAGTACACAAATTTTTTTATCAGACATAAATCTAAAAGGATTGAAAATAAGGAGGAAAAAAAGCATAAACATGTACAATTCAACCAATGAAACAACACCAGAAAAAAAATAAAAAAATTTACACACGCAATTACTTCCAAACAGTCAATTTAATTATTTCACCAATCAACAAATCTATTGAAATCAACAACAAGCAAACCAAAGAACCTATCAAGGTACATACAAATAATTGCAAGAAACAACAACAGCTACAAAGAACTAATCAACTTTTTCTGAACACATGCGTAAACACTAAGCTCAAATCAAGACAAATACCCTTAAAACGATATTGACATCAATCATTCCTCCTCTTTCTTTCTAAGTGCAACAATATATGCATTCTCTTTCATTTTAGCGTCATATAAAACATATCAGTCAACATAAAGTTTTATCCATCTAAACCTATATAAAACTAAGAATATTCATTAGTGTTGAAATGTTAACCACCTATTTAATAAAAAATAAAAATTCTTCAATCCCAATTCCAATATAAATCACTATTATCAATATAATAAGTGAATTAATATATATTATATGTAACTTCATATTGAATACGGAATGAAATTACACATCTTCTTATATTAAACATAAAAAATACCTATAACATTTTTTTTCCTCTTTCTATTATATATTGAAAATTGACAATATTTTAATACTATATATCACCATAGTCTAAAAAACTTTGCCAAGAAAATAATGGAAATTTAAGTAAGATTATGAGAGAATTCCGCGTTACCCAGAAAATTTTGAAATCTAAGCTATAGTTTTCAAACTTTAGGATTTTGGGTGCCTAGGGGTTCTTCATGGTGCTGAATCCATTTGTGCCATAAAAAAATGATCGAAACACCCCATTCTGATTTTTTGAAGAAAACAGATTACTGGATTCCCACAAAATATCTATTGTCCACACTAATTTGTGGCATTGGTAGACAACTTAGTTTTGATATGCGTGACACTATATATGAGGTTTAGGTCTGCACCAAGTTTGAAGAATCACTGTTGGTTGATTGGATGATGGTCGTTCTGCCTAAGACTTTCTATTTCAGCTAAAGGTGGATGAGGATCTATTGACTTTTATTTTTATTTTTATTTTTTTAATTGACCCGCTAGATTGATTCTCAAGGGAATATGTTGAGCATATGCTTTGTGTGAATGCTTACTAACACCTATAGTGTGTTAGAGAATTTGTTAGGTTGCATTGAATTTTAATAGATTTAAACAATTTGATGTGGAATGCCAACAGTTTTTTAGGGATTTTCAAAGCATACCTAATTTTAGAAAAACTGCCTTATATATAAAGGATAGAAACTCTTCAACACTTGTGTTTCTTACTAATGGTTGAGATTACTGAGGGTTAAGTAAAATCAAAATTAATAATAATATATATTTTGGTTTTAAGAGGTAATAATAATATTTTTGTTGCAATAATTTTTTTTGTTCTATATTTATTAATAGTAGATACAAATTAACTACATTAACTTTTGGCTATATCAATCACCTTAATATTTTTAATGCAATTGTACTACATAATGTAAAACTTATTGTGTCAAAGCATGTGTTAGGTATGTTTAATTTTTTTTCCCTCATGGAAATAGGTGAAAGTAGATATAGAAATAGGTGAAACTAGATATATAATGTGTTGTCTAGAGAAGCCACGAATTGGCCTCCCAGATATATTTTTTTATTATAATTCGATTAAAAAAAAAATTTAAAAATCACAATGTCGAAGTGTTTCTATCATCTATTTATAGTAAAAATAGATTTAACTAATTTGTAATTTTTTTAAACAAAACTTATCACGTGCCTAATCGTATATTGAACTTTCGTTGTTCAAAGATCATTGGAACGTTCTTGAGCAAACAAATATTAAAACAAGTGCCTAAGAGTCTCTTGAACGTTAGTTGTTCAATGATCACGAGAACGTTTTGGTGAAGTACCATGTTCTTCGTTTGAATTAATGATATATCAAATTTGCTGCGAGATATACGTCGTTGTTTGATCTGGCAACTTTGATTGAATGCTGTAATATTCAGCTCATATTATAATCATTGCTATGCTGCATGATAGTTTGCCGTAGAAAATTGTGGATATGGTTTCTGCAAATCTTTTTCTTGCGCCAATGATATCTATCTTCCATTGAATTCATTTTTTCTTTGATTTGAAAACGCAACAATGGACCCCGGTGTCATTTTATATGGACTGTCCGTAGTTCTTGCATGTACCATACACGCCAGGCCAAACACTGTTCACCATGAAGGTTCATTGTGATTGCTGCTTGAAACTCGGTGGAAACTCAAGAACTTGGATCCATGCATCATTTCTTCAAACCAGATTCAATTGATTCGGCCCAGTTTTCTGTTGGTAACTGGGTGTTTAAGAAAGCCATTTATTTAATGTGGTTGGGAAATTTTATTTTTCCTGAAATTCGGCGAAGCAAAATATGTAAGACGAAGTTTTAAATGACGTTTAAGACACTCAAAACTGTCACAGCACAGCTGTTAATTCGCTGTTGAACATGTATAGGTATCCGTTGTTGGTTGTGCAAATCACAGACGGTTGAATAGTATAAGAAATATAAATAGGGGAGGACAATAGAATAGTTAGGTATTAATATCTGCCAAACAGAAAAAAATAAAAAATAAATAATTAAAAATTTATCAATACACTAATTAATTTAAACATTTATTAACACAATAATTAATTGAATTTGTTGATATTTTACTTCCATTTTTTAATGTTTATATTAAGTAATATAATTTTAAGAGAGAAAATAAGTAAAAGAAATATATATATTTCTCTATACATATCTTAATATAAAACTTAAATAAACTATTTGAATATTCATATTTCAATATCAATATTAAACCGAAAGAGTGTGTTTATATTATATATATATATATATATATATATATATATAATATATATTATATATATATAATGTGTGTGTTACTGTTTTCCTTAGAAAAATATTTCAATGTTCGAAAAGAAAAAGTAATTAAATGTAAATTAATTTAGTTACTGGTTAGAAAAAGAAAATATGTCACTCATTAAATTTTTAATATAAAATATTAATAATGATAAAATATCAAAAAATACTAAGGAAATAATGTTGTGGAAAACCAGTGATTATAAATAAAATGAGTACTTGTTATGTTAAAAAAAAAAGAAAGATAGATAGTGAAAGTTATTTTCATTATATATGGTTTTTTCTAGATTGTTTATAATTTAACCATTTAGTGTCATCCCATGCTAGTAACTCATCCAATCTTATTTAGTCCTTTGGGGATAGTAGTAATATGTAACGTTGATAGTTGATCCATCCACATTAAGTGTTTTGATGTATTTGGATCAACTTTTTGGTGTTACATGTGACCTTTATTACTAGCAATTAATTTGATTTCATCAAGTTTTTTGAGTGAGTAGTGGCTTTTTTATTGATGATTGATCCTTATTATCAAATACTTAGGGGTTATGCCTGATGTTTTTTGTTGGTAATTAATTCATCACCATTAATTCCTTAAATAATATTTAACTCTATGTCTAACAATAATCTATTCCCATTAATCTCATTAGGGGCGTGAGTGGCATGTGCACTTGGTAGTTAATCCATTCCCATTGAATCCTTAGAGGCTAGCAGTGGCATGTGGCTGGAAATTCATCCGTTTCCATTAGGTCCATTCAAGTTACAATTGATCTCTATAGCCAATGGTTAATGCATTCCCATCAAGTCCTTAAGTGTTAATAACAACCTCCATTTGGTATTTGATCCATTCCAGTACAATTCTTTGGAGATAGTAATGACCATTATACAACAATTGATCTATTCCCCTCAAACCCTTAGGTGTTATGAGGGGCTTTTGTAGATTATAATTGATCCATTCCCATCAATTCTTTAAGGTATTGTAGAGCCACTACCATCAAGTCTTTAAGGGATAGTGGTGGCCTCTATAACTATCAATCTATCCATTTTGATCATGTCCTTTAGGGTCACAAGTGGTATTTATGGATGGTGGGTTATATATTTAAATGAGCTCTTGGGATTTAGTAATGGCATGCGAATCTAATAGTTAACACGTCCCTATTTTATCATTTGGTATTAGTAATCGCTATGTTTCCACTAAGGAAAATTTGTTCTTCAAAAATAGAATATGTAAACCAAGATAAAATCATCTTAAAGATGAAAATTTTGAATTTCTCTTTTCTCCAAATCCTTCTAAATAATTTTATTTTTTTCATTTCTTTTTTATTAAAAAACTAAAACCTAAATTAAATAAATTTATATTTAATCTATAATAACTTTATTTAAAATTAATATTTTTTACTGAAAAATCAAAACTAAATTAAATAAATTTACAATTGATCTATAATAAATTTATTTTAAATAATAGTCGTTTAATTCTTCCAAAAAACTGAGAATCTTTCTGCTTAAAAAGATGTTGCAACCCTCATTTCACATTTTATTATCCTTCACGGAGATGACCATTTCCACAATTATATTTAAAACTTATATATCTTCGCACAATTATATTTAGCAATTATATGTTTATATATATTGGCACAATTATATTGAGCAATTATATGTTTTGGTGGTTCTCCCCTTACAATTCAAATAAATAATTTATTTTGAATTAGTCTTATCTGCACCACATATCACATTCCTAATAACAAAAAGTTTTCTCAATTTTATTATAATATGTTTCCATACCAATTTTCATGGTTTACTTAAAAATGACATTATTTCAAAAAGGGTTGAAAAAGGGCTAAAATTTAAAAGTGGAAAATATAATTTCAAAACAAATATTAAATTTTAAAATGAAAATTTTGGATTTGATATTCGTATTTTTGAATTAAAATTTACACATTTTAAACTTAATATTGACACTTTTATAAATATTTTTGCATTTTTTAAAGTAGATATTATCATTTTCAGAATTGGACTTTTCACATTTTTAAAATCAATATTAGATTCAATTGTTTCCATATCTAAAATAGAATTTTACACCCTCTAAACTTTAATTTATATTTATTTATCAATCTCATTTAATACATATTATATTATATTTCTAAAATGAAATCAATTATAGATTCCAATGTTGTAATATCTAAAAAAATTTAAATTTTGTAAACTCTTATATATATATATATATATATGTGTGTGTGTTTATTATTTATTTTTTGATATTTATTTCTAGAATATTTTAGAATATTGTGAGTAATAGTGCAAATCAAATATTGAGATTTATCTCAAAAATAGTTATACTTATATTGTCATTTTAATAAAATTAATTGATTAAAAATATCATATAAACATGAGTTATGATTTTTTGAGCATGTGGTACTAGTAACCCCGGGTATCCATTCATAGTATTGTATCAAATTCTATCTACAAATTAAGAATCTCCATGATAATGAGAAGATGATTCTTAATTATATATATAGGTTTTGCTCATATATTAATTATTTTTTTATATTATTATTAATAGAAAAGTTTTAATTTAGTTAAATTTATTTTTATTTTTTAATTTTGGTAATGTGAGATGTATTATGAGGTAAATGTTTTGATGTCTATTGAGGTTTATCAACCATTTAATTTATATTGTTGTACTAGTTATATTTTAATTAGATTACACAATAAGTTTCAATACCAATTCGCAATTCACTTAAAATGATATTACATCAAAAACATGTCAAAATTGATCTTTATAAGTTAAAAATTGGAGCTTTAAAAGTGAAAAATCTAATTTGAAAGGTGCTAATATTAAACTCAAAATGACCCTTTTGGATTTCATAGTGGCATTTTTGGAACTAGATTTTGCACATTTTGAATTCATTTCACACTTTCCTAATTATATTTTGCAGATTTGAAAATAGATATTGTCATTTTTTAAATTTGATTTTTGACATTTGAAATTAATATTGGATTCCAATGTTGCCATATTTGAAACCAAATTTTCCACTTTGTAAACCTTAATTTTGCATTTAATTATCAATTTCATTTAATACATGTTATTTAATAATTTACAAATAGGATGATCAAATGAAATAACACACTTGTGAATTAACTCAACCATAGAAGGAAATGTTTTTCAAATTTGTAACCTCTACTTCTAAAGCTTTTACCTCAGTTGTCAATGTTTTGCCTTCCAATGGCGCCCCCATGGGGGGGTGGAGGAGGCCCCTCCTACAAAAATGTAGTTCCTTCCAAAGAGAATCAAGCTACCTCACATAAATTAAACAATTCCCCATCTCAAAAACTATAACTAGAGGTGAATCCATCTAATACGACCTATAATGAAGTTGCAGCTCCTACCTCAACAACTCCATCAATGAACAATCCAAAAGCTAATAGTTCCTTCCTTCCCTAGATAATCAAATCTCCCCTCCTAGAAATTGCATCACGAAAATATGGGAAAAAGATGAATATATGAGAGAGCATGTGGTAATATGAAAATTTGTAGATCTTAGGCCCTCGAAAAAATCCTACTCAGTTGGATTCAAAAGAACTAGACACTCAAAGGGGATCTCAACCTCAGGTTTGGGTCCATGGGTTTCTTCACAACCATACTCAACAATGTAGAAGATCGAGACCACAAATTTCAAGGGGGGAATATTCCATGAATTTAGTTGGCTTATTTATAAATCTACCGGTTCAAAGATTCCACCTCAGAAAAGAAGACTTTATTGTAGTTGCATCCTGGATTCATCGTTATTCTCTTCCTCAGGAGTTTTGGGACCATGAATTGTTAGAAAGCATTAGTAATACCATAATGAATTTTGAATTTTGTTATGATCTTTAATATCATAAAACAAGGTCATTATACATCTTATGCGCACCTTTGTTCTTATATAAACATGTCCAAGCCCCTCCCAATATGAATTCAGTTGAGTTGTGACGATGAAATACATGAAAAACCAATAGATTATGAAAAAATCCCATTTACATGATCTAAAAAAAACCACAAATATGACAATCTATTCTAATAATTCCCAAAAATCCAAGTCCAAAAAAATGCACATGTAAATATATCCTTGAAGCAATATGGGTTCACCAGGGTCACTAATAAAAGGAGGGAAACCAAAAAAGGAACAGAGAATCCAACCTCTAAAATTGAAATGGGCCATAGCTCACACACAATATTCCAACATCTAAAAGAAAATGAGACAACTACCAAAGAAGAAAAGTCCAAAATAAAAGATCTTGGAAAAACTAGTCAACAACCACCCTATATAACAAAAGATGTCCATGCACAACCGACTGGGAATTATTAATAGGAGGATGTAGAAATGGAGGATAACACACAATATTTATCTGATGCAAAATATAAGAAATAGTAAATTACTACATAACCTAGGGTAAAACTTGGTGAATACTGGTAGAGTGTCACCAATGGATGCCATCTTTAAACCCTCCTCATAATATCATCAATGAAAGTCATATTTTGGAATGGTAAGGGTCTTAATGGAAAATTCAGGGAAAGACTCGTAAAAAACGAAATCTTCCAAAAACACCTTAACATTTTGATTATTTAGGAAACATAATGCTCTTTTGAATCTCTTAATAAGATTTTAAAGAAAGTTTGGATAAACTATGGTTATCTAGCCTAGGATGCACAAGGAGAATTAGGATGTATTTCTATCACATGGAAAGATACGTTTGTTACTCCTCAGCATTCCTTTTCTCTGCCGAGAATCATAAGAGATAACTTTAAGCCTAATGGTTTAACTAGTTTTCAAAACCTCCAAATGTACTCAATGTTTATGGGGGGAAATTATGACATATAGGAGGGGATTTTAACATGAAATTATATGCAAATGAAACGAGAGGTGGGATTCAGGGAGTTGATGAAGAAATCCCCCTCTTTGTGGAATTTATCAATAACTCCAAAATTATAAATTTGAATACACCTACAACAATAAGCAAGGAGGCACATCTCAAAAAGATTCAAGACTTTATAGATACCTCATAGAAAGCCTCTCTATATTTTAGACGTCAATTTTGAGGATTCTAATCCCCCTTTCCATGATTCAAATCACTGGCCCATAAAACTCTCTATGGACTTGATTGGTAGTCATAGGAACAAACCCTTCAAATTCATAGATTTTTGGTTACAACATCTTGATTTTATCTCTAATGTAGAAAATTGGTAGAAAGAATTAGATTATTTTACTAGAACCCTTATGTATCAATTTTAGTAGCTAGTAAAATATATCAAAATGAAAATTAAGAACTAGAATATTGAAGATTTTAGTAACATCCACAAAGTAAAAATAAAGATAGAACAAGAGATGACCACCATCCAACAAGAAATAATATGAAATGGAAGATCTCAAGAATTGGAACATCAAGAAGAAATCACTCACACCTAGCTGGAGGAAAGATTGAAGCAAAACAAATATTTGTTAGACAAAAATCCTAAGTACAATGGATTAAGGAGGGAAAAAACACTAAATTATTCCACAAATCCATGATCAACCATAGGAAAAATAATATAATTTCAAGCATTAAAACACCCAATCACCAAAAAGTGGCAAGCCATGATGTAATTACCCGAAAAACCATGAATCATTTCCAAGCCACACTCATGAAAACAATTCTGAACATAAGGATTTCTATCAAGAAAATAACAAAGTACATTCCCAAACTTGTAATAAAGGAACATAATGATCTCCTTTTGAATGAAATCACCATGGAAAAAGTGCAAACAACTATTATGAAAATGCCTAAATGCAAGTCCCCATATCTCGATGACATTAGCACCTACTTCTTTTAGGCTTGCTAGAAAATTATAAGTATGATGTTTTGTAAGTAGTAGAAGACTCTCCACACTGCTCCTCTATCTTAACATCCTTTGATGCTACATTTATATCACTTATTCCTAAAAGCTTCCTATGCTGATTCAACATCAAAATTCAAGCTTGTTTCTTTATCTTATTTTATTTACAAAATCATCTCCAAATTTATCGCAGACCGACTAAAACCAATTCCCCCCTCACTTATCTCTCATGAGAAAACTAGTAGTGTAGAATGAAGACAAATTATGGACATCACAATAGTATTCCTCAAACAAATTCACTCGCTTAAATCTAATAAGTCTCTGGGTATGCTCATCAAAATTGATATGTCAAAAGCATTTGACAAATTGAGTTGCAATTTACTTTTCACATGCTCAGTACTTTTGGGCTTATAGAAAGATATATTCACTAGGTTCTTGCCCTCATTTCCAAAAAATTCTTCTCCATCCTAGTTAATGGGTCTCCCACTCCCACTTTTGTCCCTCCAAGGTGTATTAGGAAGGGAGATCCCATTTCCCCTTACATATTTCTCCTCGAAGTGTAAGGGATGGGTAAATATATCAACTCATCCCTACAACATGGTCGGCTAAAAGGTCTTCCTCTTGGCTCCCATGACCTCTCCTCCTTGCACTAACAGTTTGTGGATGATACTCTTCTCTTGGGCATCCCCACTATCAAAGAATCCACTAACCTTAAAATTATCCTTCAAGTGTCCTATGATGCTTTGATAATCTCCATTTACATGGAAAATACTCAAATCATCTTTTTAAATACCCTGCCATCTATCTAAATTCACATATCTCATTTTCTTAGTTTCCAAAGGAGCTATCTTCCATCTAAATACCTGGGAGCCCCATCAACTGGAAAACCTTTCAGAAAAAAGGTATGTTAAAATATTCTTCTTCAATTTGGAGCCAAACTTTCTTGTTGGAACTTCAGATCGCTCAATCTAGCTGGTCTCTGATTTTTCTCAAATCTATCCTTTAATCTGTCACCATATATCTTCTCTTAGCAATCGAAGCCCCCAAATCCATCCTAAACAAGATCATAAATATTCATCACAACTTCCTCTAGGGGAGTGATAAAAGAGACTGAAAATGGGCTCTAGTTACATGGGACAAAATATATCATCCAAAAAAATGGAGGCCTTGGTCTCCATGATCTAGATATATTCATGAGAAGCATCAGTGTTCAAACCTAGTGGAGATGGATAAAAGTTGGGAGGCTTTATGGACAAAAATATGGAAATGTAATTATGCCTTCAATATCCATGAATCTCATCTCATTAGAATGACAAGAAACATCAGTGGGTATCATATCTAAAATATTGCTTGGAGCAAAAAACATATTTTCTAGGAGCATAGTTTTTGGAAAACTAAAAATGGGAAAAATATATTTTTTGGGGATGACTCATGGAATCAATGGCCAAAATTAGCTCAAAATGAGAAACCCCACCTAATTAGGGACTCCCGTTTCTCTTGCTCATCCCCAAGGACCAAATATTAGTTTCAAATTACTGGGAGTCATCCCACTGCAATTCCTGATGGTACAATTGGAATTCATGCATGGAATAGATTAAGACTCCCTCCAACACGAAAGCATAATTATCAAGTAAGAATTAGCAAATAAAAAAATTGTGGTTCAAAAGGGAAAGACTATTCTTTGTTGGGGTTATTGTCCTTTAGGAAATTTTAAACTCTTTGAATCTTGTATTCTTCTCACAAGAAATGACAACGAGGATAATCAAGTAAAATGACATAAAATATGGAGTCTCAAGCACTGGCCCAAAATCACTCTTTTTTGTAGCTTCTATTATGGAATATAACTTTAACATGGGACAATCTTCAAAGTTACGGTTTTCAAGGCCCCTCAATATTTCTTCTTTGTTTCTCTAGTTAAAAAAATGCCAAGAATGTTCTCAGCAACTTCAACTTATTTGCTTCTATCTAGGATGACATTGTTATTCTCTTTCAACAGATTGACAAAATAAAAAATTATGTCATGTCCACTCCAATTATAGTGTGACTCCCCTTTTACTAATCCAATTTTCAAGAGAGCATGGAAACTCATCCCAATATTCATGATATGCGAGATTTGGAAGGAGTATAAGAAATAAACATTTAAGAATATTAGGGCCTCCATGGGCTTTATTTGGAAAGCTATCCTAAACAAAATAAGGGAAATCATTTGTTCTCTTCCTTCGTTCTCGAATGATTGGGAATACAGTCAACCTGAAAAATTCATTCTAAAAAAATGGGTCTCTCCCCCTATTCCTTATGGAAGACTCCATCTATCCCTAATTTCTTCCCTTCCATCCCTTCCTTCTACCCAGCCCCCCCACCCCACCAGAGGAATTCATCAAAATTAACTTTGACGAGGCCTCAAAAGGAAATCCATGCCAACGTAGTTATGGTAGAGTCCTTCATAACCCTAATGGGAAGATTATACATATTTATGTAGGTTCCATAGGCCTAAACACTAATATTATTGCTAAAACGGAGCTCTATAGGAGAGTCTCTCAATCACTATCCGCAAAAAAAATCACAAGCTCAATATTGAAGGAGATTCCAAGACCATTTTTCAATATCTTATCCAAAATCCAATGTGGATCAAATCCTTCTAAATTCTCTAAGATATCCAGGTTAGAAGATTGATTATGTAATACTACAAAACTCTTGGCAAAATTCACATCTCCTGTCCTCTCCCATGTCTGCGGGAAAGGCAATAAATTAGCTAACAAACTAGCAAATTTTGGTCTCAACATGACAAATCACTCCCTTGACATGGATTGAAGTGAGCACATTCCATAATCCATTTGAACTCACTATCAATGCCTAGCTACAAAGGACTTTATCCCCCAAGGAGGGTGCGCAAGAGCAAGTGTTCCCCCCTCCTGCCCCTGGCCTTTATGAGATACCAACTCACATGAAAATGGGTTGCGACTCCCACTATACTTGGTGCATTGCATACACTCCCATCACTTCATCGATCATGGCATGAAGCTAGCATGAGGTTAAAAAATATTTGAATATGGCATGACACATGGGAAGGTACATGAGGACTCAACAAGAGAATTATATCATATTAACCAAGATGGAGGAAACAATTGACGGTACAAATCGCAAGCTAACCATTGTAGCTAGGAGATCAACCAACATATCCTTTTCCTTGGATGAGGGTAGTGACCATTCACAAATTCTTGAATATCCTTCCCAATAATTGTTATGACTCGTTGGTTTTTCACTTGGAGCACTAGTAATTTTTGTTCTCTTCTCATTTTAGTATATATGAAGATCTTGCATGGCTAGCCTATTTTTATAAGTTTCTATTTACAATATGTTACAATTAAACAAGGTCTTGAAAGCATCAAGACTCTGAACTCATATTAATGGTCTGGTTTCCTCAAGATTCTGAACTCATATTAATGGTGTGGTTTCCCTACGAATACACCACTAGAAGATTTCTTTTTTATCTATGTAATCCTCCATTGACGTAATGAAAAATTCCTCACTTCAAAAAAAAAATATTACACATGACATACAAGTGTTCGTCATTCATGTCTTCATAATTATCTCTTTGTAATTATATATATCTTTTATTGTCCAAGAGGTAAATTTTCATATAATCATTCACAAGAATTGTGATTTTAAGTAGTCATACATCTTTGTAATTAAACATAGTATATTTATGTATATTGTAATTACATATATATTTTTATTGTCCTTGATAAGTTTTCATAGAGTCATCTAAATTAATTATGTCTTTAAACAATTTCAATCTTTTATAATTATTCAAATAGGCCTTTTTATTTTGAAATAATGTTTCTAAAATTTTAATTTCATTATCAATAAGTATTGGGTCGATGGTAGAGATATAACTTATATGAAATGATCTAAAATATTTTTAGTAGTAGTTACAAATCAATGTTGAAATTTATCTCAAAAGTTGTTACCCTGACTTCAAATCCTAGTAGAATAACCCTAGCCAAGTGAAATCCTTGCAACACTTGGAGGAAAATAAGGGAGATAATGTCATAATGAACGACCATTGACACTTACCATTTACACTTGAATTAATTATGGAAGTGAAATCCTTGCAACACTTACGAAAATAACGGAAATAATGTCATAATGGAACGACCATTGACACTTGAATTAATTAGGGAAAAACCGCAAAGCTAAGTGTCACTTGCAAATTGGTAGAGACAAGTAAAACACATAAGAGCATTAGGTAAATAATTCTGAAATACATTCAAATAATCGATAGATAGAGAAGTGTAGAATCACATCTAACCTCAAAGAACTGAAAGTGCTTCGCCAGAGATTCATGTCCATGAGAATAGAGATTATAAGTAATAGAGATCAGAAGTAATATATGAGAGAAATCATAAGGAAAACAAATAAAAATGACTAAGAACAAAAATATATCCGCACCTTGGCAAGACCGATAACCAAACTAGGTTACCTCTCAAATGCCGAGAAACACATGGCCAGTGTACCGTTATACTTAATAAATTAACCTAAGACAAAGAAGAACGGTTGAACAAGTTACCTATGTCATCAAACTGTTGGTGCTCGAGTAGGAGAGAACATTGTTTTATAGGTAGAATGCTTCTCTAAAATCCGATAACTATGCTGACAAAGCCAATAACCCACAATGGAAAAGGAAAAAGCTTCTACATGTAGACTTGAATGAAAATGTGTATACATCATCAATACAGGAGGTAGGTGGCTATCTAGCTTTATAGGCCCAGGCGGCAGAATATCCATAAAAGGCAACAAATGAATGAACAGGAACCCTTACCTTCCACAATAATAAGTTAAGGGAAAAGCAAAAACCATCCATCATAAACCAGTCCAGTTAACAGTAGGAAATCATCTAATTTGTGTAGGAGAGTTGCAGAGCTCCGCTAGGATAAGAGAGGAGTAGAATGCACTTAGACTGGGTGTCACCGATGAAGGTTAGTTACCTCAACTAACCCAAACCTTTTCCCACGGTCGATTGTGATCCTGATCTAGATATGTGATAGGTTGAATGACATGTCATACCTGTGGATGGCGATTTGGGCGAAATCCTGATGCGTGACAACTCAATTTCTCAAAAATTGTGTAAATTATCTCAATACTGACAAGATTTTAGAAAATTTGTGATATTGCAATATATATTTCACTGTGACTTTGAATACTCCAATATGAACACCGTAATACACAGTAGTATGGATTGCCATCAACAATATAGCCTACATAAAGTTATTTCCTTCCACGCGGGACAAGGGAAATTTAGATTTGTATGAACGGTTGGTAATATGAACAATCGTAAAGGAAGGGTTGAAAAATTGCTCTTGCGTTGAGGGGATTAATAACTTTTAACTTAAAAAAAGAAGAAAACAATCAACTTATGACAAGTATATGTGATGTCAAATAGTTAAAAAATAAATTAGGATGTTCCTAGGGCGATGTTACATCTGACCTTGATGAAAAAATGTGGAAATTATATGCAGTAGCTCGTTAGCATAGTAGGGAGGTACGTGGAAATAGTCGTAAGGCTTGCGTTGGTCTATATGCACCTTAGCATAGTAGGGAGGTACGTGAAAATACATGGTAATAGGGTTTGAGTCTCATGTGTTTGTGGTTAATGCTCTCCTGGATATTTATGTAATTGTGGGAATGTAAAAGATGCACACCATCTGTTTGACAAATTGTCTTTATAAGATGTAGCCTTTTTGAAGTCTATGATTGCAAATTATGGCCATAATGGATGTTGGGATGAGGCTGTGAAGGTTTTTACACAGACGAAGGCTGAAGATTCGATGCCTAATGTGGTAACTATAGTGAGTGTCTTCGGATTCGGCAGGAAGGTTTGGAGATTCATAATTACATAACTAGGAATATGTAATAAAATCAAAAGTTACATCTACACCATTTTGGGATTTCACATTTTTAATTTTAATTACATTGATGATTAGAGAATGATTTTATGTTTAGATTCATTATTTTTCTTTCCATTTAGGGGTTGGTTTTAATATTTTTCATGTAGGTATTAGTTTTAATTTTAATGTTTTTCATTTAAGGATTAGTTTTAATGTTGGATAGAGAAATATTCTAGGCACAAATGTAAAGCTCCATGAAATTGAATGTCTTTCCCTAATTTAATTTTCCAAAAAATTTCCATCTTCAGCCCTTAGCCTCTCCCTATGAGGGACTATGCGAACTCCATGACCTCTCCCTGTGAGGGACTATGCGAATTCCATGAATTTGGGGTTTCTGCCAACGGCATGAATTTGGGACAATTTGAATGTTCCTGGATAATTTAAGTTTCCAAAAGACTTGCATCCTCAAATTCTCTATGTGAGGTTTTGAAACTGAGAATTGATGAAAACTCTCGAAATTATATGACAATAATGTCTCACACATTATATTATATTTATAGAGATACTGAATATAAAGATATTTGAAATATGGTACTATCCGACTTTTCACTTTAATGTTGACTCCAAATATTCGCCACATATGGTCTTCTCACATTCTTAACATTTATTCATTTATTCATTATTCATTAAGCTAGATAAAATTGCAGTCACTCTGAATATATTCTATTAATTGTTGAATGAGGAAATTACACACATATTTATACAATCAATAGTCTCAAGATAGGAATGCTATCTTAGACGTACAATAGTGTGGTTGAGAGATTCTCTCAACCACACACTAAACTAGGAGAAACTATATTCTAGCTTATTCCTATTATGTAGGAACAAACTCCTCAATTAGGAAATTACAACCATAGACAAGTAGGAATTAATTATTTCCAACTCCCCCCCTTAATGAGTACTTGTCATGATAGTCAAATCCACCATCATCACACGAATTGCATGTACAAAACCTCCAAAAACACAGTTTTCCGTCTTCGGACAGATCCACAATCTGCAAATTCAGCATTTCCAATACAGCCGAAGAATTGATCTGATCCGCCTCTCCCGGATAGATCTGCAACTTATCCGATCCTGCACCCCTTGCAGACCGTCAAACAAAGTTGAGGCTTCCCGTAGATCCCCTCGAAGGTGAATTGGCGCGATCCTTAAAAAACCCGCACCTATTGGCGCGACTAATGGCCTAACATACGTGCCAGTTGGCCTTCCTGGCATTGCTGTTAGCGCGAAAAACGCCAATCCCCTTCTACTCAGAGAAAATCATCTGAGTCTGAGCCAGGTGTTACTGCAGTCCACCTG
>APFE030841238.1:13963-89932 GCA_000404065.3 Pinus taeda | reverse complement strand
ATGCCACCACCGGGCAAGTCCGATTTACCACCACCTGGCAAATCCGCCAACTTCAATATGCCACCACCGGGCAAATCCTGCAACCACTAGGACTCTATAGATGGTTTTTGGTTCACCACCAACCGTCACATTACAGTGACAAAAGATGGTTTCAGGCTGACCACAAACCATTACAAAGTGGTTTTGAGATCACCACGAACTTTCAAATGCCTTTACAAGGCTTACATTCAACATTTGGAGTTTCTGGTACATACAAATACTATTACAACAATATGCTAGGGAGTCTATTCCACAAACCACACTAAAACAAAAAATATACTTTGTTGTCCACCATAACTGTTGTTGCTGCTCCTTTATCCCAAGTTCACATCTTGGGCATCTTTGTCAAATAACTTCTTGGAACTCCATGCTTAACCTATCATTTGTTAGAATAGCAAATTCTAATAAAATAACTCCATATTGAAGTGGGTAATTTCAATATGTATATCAATTTAAATTCCAAAAAATACTTCACCAAAAAACATTTACCCAAGTATGATCCACAGCCTGATCCACAGTCTTCATGCCACACACCGGGCACCAAGCTGCCACCGGCGAAAAACGAGAGCCAGTGCAGCTGCTGGTATGTTTCTTTCCTCAGCAACAAAAATCCTCTCGCGGCGCTATTTCCCATCAACTGATCCATGGCACCAAATCTGGGAACTCCCACTTGTGTCAAGATCCCATAGTTAAACTGATCCATGACCAGAGTTTTACAAACGAACTGGAGATACAAAGGAATCCCATCGCCCATCCTGAGAGTGACAACTTTCCAGTAAGCCAACACGCTCATCTGCATATCGTATGTCGCCTCCACGCGCTCCATGGAAATACCCATTATATCCGATACATCCACTTCTCCAAATCCCTCAACGGCCATCGTCATACCGCTGTGAGTGCCATAACTCAGAGTTTCTGCAACAAGATTATGCAGTCTCTCCATGAAATCGACTTTGGATGTGAGCAGCTTGCCGTATGTTTCCATGTAAAAAGGGCTGAGAGTGAAATCCACGAGTTTCTCCATTTGAATCAGCGTCTTTACATAAATCTCGCATTCTTCCTTCATTTTCTGAAAAAGGTCCTGGACGACTCTTCGGGTTTCACTCTTCAGCTGTGGATAGGAATCGCAGTAAAAGTCAATGACTTGCATTATGATCTTTTCCATGTATTCCCATACCTTGAAGACCAGCTCCAAGCTCCTGTCTGTGATTTGCTCCACCAGCCTCTGCAACAAGTTCAAGAACACCGGCAGTGACAGGAAATTGGGAAGCCCCGCGCCCTTGGCCTCCTCCAGCATCTCCGCCTCCTTTGCTAGAAACTTTCCACCAATGGAGTCGGTGTTACGCAGATCGTTGTAGTAGCTCTCAAACATTTCTCGCAGCCGAGCCGTGCAGTGCATCTCCTTGTCGTCCTGGAACTGCTTGAAGTCTCCCTCAATCACAATTATTTTATTTCCGGGTTCACCACAGGAGTCTCCACAGTCGGCACCAGGTCATCACGATCCATGAATTCTTCGAGAGTTGTCACTGACGTTCTCCAAATTCACACAAAGAGCTATGGATTTCCCTCGTCGAGTTATGCAACACGTGATTTCTTGTAGCGATTTCGATCCCGCAAGCTCTTGTTTGAGTTCTTCACGAAACGCATTTTCTTCACAAGTTTGCGCAGGTGTCACACACAGGTTGGCTCGATAGCATAAAATTAACAAAAGCCTCCCACACAACAACCTTGGAATCCCGCCCCATTAAAGCGGGAGCGCCATGAAACCACCACTCCAGGTCGGGAGCCAAAATCCTCTGTACCGTCTCTGCATCACCCGTCTCCAGCGCCTCATAAAGTCGCCACACCACCGCCTCCAGTGCTGCTGGGATGGGATTTGAACTGTAGGAACAATCACCAATTACTCCGTCTAGAAGAGAACAGGCTACAGGTGACTGATTCCATAAAGGAAATCTCTCTGCTTCCTGGCACGCCGCCTTGGATCCAAACAACTCCCTCTGATCCACAATATGACTTCCATGCTCTACAATTCGAGTTGATTCCTTACATGCCTCAGGTCCTGATTCCTTACAGCAATATCTAACGCAGCAATCGCTCACACCTTGTTGAGCGAATCTCATCGAGAGGTACAGGGATCGATACCCCATATCCAACACTGTCGATCGACCAACGAGTAATACTCCACATACAAGAAGGGATCCAGAACTCAGAGAATAATCATACCAAGATAAAATTGGCATCGTTATAATTATCCATGGAAAATAGCAATGATGCTTGGCATGCAATTCAAGATCTTCTCACAAAAAATAGTTTTCCCCGCACTAGGAGCTGGCATGCCCTGATGAAAACATAAAAACCCTTCTCGAACGACAGAGTCTCAGGAATCGGTGCAATTTCATATCTATCACAGTCCTTCCTCTTCACGAGCTCGAGCTGGTTCTGCAAGAGCCCTCCGCCCTTCCTGTGACTCGAATGAGCTGAAACCTTCAATGAGTAATCCATCGCCATTATGCACGATCTCAGATAAAATATATACAAAGTATATAGATATATATATTGCTATATATTTATACTCTAAATTTTATATGACACAGGGCTAGAGAATTGAAGAACAAGGAAAACAATCGATTGTAATGTGCGAGGGGGCCTGAAACGAAAAACCCATCTATAAAGTGGGAAAATAAAATTCAGAACCGCATGCGAATAACCGATCCAACGATAGTCCGGACTGTCGATCTCGGCACCGGTATTTTTCTCCGATCAATCCAATGGTTCTTCCCTTTCCGAGTTTCTGTCGCTCCGAGATGTTTCAGAGTTTCTGTGGCTCCGAGTGATACACGGATCTTGCAGCAGATACAGGCTTCATGCCTCTCAAGCATGCGGATCTCCATAGATATGCACAATCCACGCTGCTCCTCCACGCAATGAACAAGCACGCAGCACTCAGATCTCGCAGCAATAACAAAGGATGGAAAACAAGCAAAGGAAAGAAATAAAACAATCACAAAACTCTTTTTTTTTTCCCTCAGCCCAGGAGGGACCAGGCCCTCACAGGCTCTGATACCAAGATAAAATTGTAGTCACTCAGAATATATTCTATTAATTGTTGAATGAGGAAATTACACACATATTTATACAATCAATAGTCTCAAGATAGGAATGTTATCTTAGACGTACAGTAGTGTGGTTGAGAGATTCTCTCAACCACACACTAAACTAGGAGAAACTATATTCTAGCTTATTCCTATTATGTAGGAACAAACTCCTTAATTAGGAAATTACAACCATAGACAAGAAGGAATTAATTATTTCCAACTATGTTGACTCCGAATATTCGCCACATATGGTCTCCTCACATTCTTAACATTTATTCATTATTCTGAATGCCAGTTTTTAAACTAGTAAACGATATATTTCTTCTGCTTATGTTATTCATGAATAATTTCATTAAAAATTAATAGAAGTTCCCATCCAAAATTCATTTTGAAAGTTTGTTTTGATTATCT
Source organism: Pinus taeda (assembly GCA_000404065.3). Taxonomy (NCBI): domain Eukaryota; kingdom Viridiplantae; phylum Streptophyta; class Pinopsida; order Pinales; family Pinaceae; genus Pinus; species Pinus taeda. The sequence goes on along the minus strand of APFE030841238.1, from coordinate 86,387 downwards.
TGCAATCATATTCATTTTTTACAAGGCCAATACAACATAAAGATCGAAGTAGAAAGGTTGAAGCTTGAGCAAAAGCACATTTACTGGGCATATTTGTTGTAGAAAGAAAGCACATAAAGCACTTGAATCCACACATCAAGGATATAGAAGAATCTCAATAGAAGAAATTCAACCTGCCACAGATTTAGTCAATGAGTCATTCAAGATAGGAGAGGGAGGTTATGGTATTGTCGACATGTGCACTTTGGTTGCTTTGAGAAGTTTCATGTTCTTCAAATCTAGGAGCGAAACGTAGTTGATGATTTCTCATTGATTTTTAGGTCAAAAAAGGTTTTGAACCGTGGTACTTGCATTAGTCTCTTATTTCTACACCAAAGAAACAAAGCTCCAGATATTATGGTTTCTTTTTTCTTGGGTTGGCTACAACCATGGTAGTTATCTATGCTTGAGTGCTTTTGTGTCCTATTCCACTTACATTTTCTGAGTTGAATCAAAATCCTGACTTATTCGTTGCATCCGCGGAAAACGTTAGAACAAAACTGGAGCATGCATGCTTCAATTGTCTTCTTGATTTCCTTTTTTCAACAAAGAAGTTCATATTACTTATTAAAAGGAATTTTCGAAAATGTAGGCGAAAAGAGTTGTAACCACATCCATTAAACAACTTGTAATCAGATATTTTATAGTCACTCCAAGTTCATGTGCCTTTCCGTGTGCAACAAGGACATGCGAACCTTTTTTTTTAGAGTTCTAAATTCCAAACCCTTTCTTGAATCAAAATAACTCTCTGCACTTGAAAAAAGACCCCTTTATTCGCATTACATTGTCTAGTTCATAAAAGTCTTCGTAGCATATTATGGAAAGATTTTTTTCCTTTTTTCATGGGTTGTTTACTGTTTGGTTAATCAATAGTAATATTATCCTATCTTTTCAGAGGAGGTTGTTGATATAATCTTGGGCCTAAAGTTTGGAGAAGACAAAAATCCATTCAAAGGCTTCTCAACCATGTTGGTAACAACCATTTGTTTATTACTTACTATTTAAAAATTTAAAACAATGTGAAACCATGAATCATTGCTCGATTTTTGTAATTAATGCCCAGGCGTCTTGAAACATTTTCAGGAAGTAATTTTTGAAATCCTTAAATTTGTACATAGTTCTCTATATAAAATAATCAAAGGTAAAGGTCTTATTTGTATCTATTGAATTGATATTTTCTCCCGGTAAGAAATTAAGGGCTTCAATTAAAGAAAGTTATCTGGCTACCAGTTACATGGTTGTATGTATCTATGTTCTGAAGACTAGACGATATAGATCATGGAATTATATTAAATTTTACACCTTAAAATAAGATGTCTTCAATGCTACCAACATCGTCATAGGGGTTTTACTGTCGGGAATTTTTGGTCATTCCAAACAAAATTACAGTGGAAAGATGCTCCAATACCACTGTTGGGAATTTTCTGTTTAAATTCCAAAACAAAAAAAAATATGAACAGAGAGTAATACTCTGTTTTGGGGAATTTCTGATAATTCCAGAACAAACTAACAGAACAGAACAATGCTCTGTTTTAACACAGCGGAAACAAAAAAAAAAACCGCTTTGTTGAAACTGGTGTTTCATCAACGTAATTTCATCAGTTGCTGATCGTGGTGTTTCAGCAACAGTGTTTTGACGTCAAGACTATTTTTGACTTAAGGTGTTTCAGCAACACTCTGTTTTGACGTCAAGACTATTTTCGGCTTACGTGTTTCAGCAACACACAAAAAAAACTTGTACTCATTAACAATAAACCAACTCTTACAAACACATCTTCCTCACTTGGAGGGATTTTCACAAGAGATTATGCTGAAGAGCATCTTCCTCTTATCTAGAGGGATTCACCAGTCTATGCTGAAAATCATCTTCCTCTTGACAGAGGGATTTCACAACTGTCTATGCTGAAAAGCATCTTCCTCTTAACAGAGGGATTCTCCAACTGTTTATGCTGAAAAGAATTTTTCTCTTAACAGAGGAATTCTCCAAGGAACGCTTCAGTTCGACACAAATAAATTTACTCTGTCTCTGCTTTGAAATTTTACACTGTTGTGTGTAAAATTTCAATACATTTATGCTACTGCATATTCCATTACAAAAACTTTGTCTCAGCACTGTTGTCTCAACAACTCTATCTATCACTGCACTCACTGCTGTGTGCTTCCCTTCATTGATTACAATCGCACTGCTGTTGTGCCTCACTTGAATTTCAGATGCAAACAACAAAAACTGTGTTGCTGCGTTTCTACCCCCTCACAGCAAACAATCACAAAACAAATTACATTCAAATCTGCACTACTGTCCGCTTCACTATTCTGGAAGCATTTTTCTTCACGCTGCTGCGTCCTCTCCTCTGCTCTATCTCTTTCTTTTCTACATTGCTGTGTCTACACATATATAGTGCATTAGGGGTCATAACAATCCATCAACCGCTTCAACTCCCTGACAGAGTCTCTGCTGCTCATAATGAACGAAATCTGATCTTTCTGACATTCTGTTGTGCTTCTTGAGTCGGTTGTGTGGAAACCCATAATTGATAAATGTTGCAGTCGGCTCGAGGCTGGTTCTTTTCATTTTCGGCCATGCTTCTTCTTTAATGTGGTTGTTTAGAAGTAATGGCGCAACGCTGGATCTGATCTTCCTCCTTCTTTGGGAACACAAACAGGTAAAGGGTGAAAAGACGGTAATGGCGCTAGATTAAAATAACGGGAATAAACGTGGGGTGTCGGATCAGGAAAAATAGACGGTGCTTGCTGTTGTTCAACTGTTCACTGCAGTTGAAATTATAATTTCAACACTCCCCTTTAATTTCAACTGCTAGGTTATTAGTCATACCGAGACACTTCATCAAAAACTCAAAACTTTTCTGCCTATTCGTATCAGCTTCCTTTCATCGTTTTCACTGCTGTGTTCAGGCACTCCAATCATGTAATATCCTCTTTCTCTCTGTCTCAGGCAAGATAATATTTCCATCTGCAAGCTATCCTGCAACCTTTTCTTCTCTACTTTTAAGGCAGATTTAATTTCATATCTTTCCCTTATAAGAAGATCTTCATCAGAGAATAACTTTTAATATAATTCAGCAGTAATGATAAAAAATTACAGGCTCCCCCTAAGTGTATGCATCATCTTCTTTCGGCAAAGTCTTCTCAAAAGAAACTTAGATTGGCTAGGGAGCTCGAAGGACTTTCGGACTGTATTTCCTTCCTTCTCCATACTTGTGTAACTTTCTTCTTTTGCGTGGGTCTAGCTTGCGTAGGAGCCCATGTTAAGTTAAAATCATGTTCCATATGCCCAATGTTATGACACTTGAAACATTCTACATTGTTCATGAATAAGATTTCATGATTTCTTCCTGTAAAATTGTTTCTTGGAGGTTTTCGGAGACCATAACATCTATCTCTATGAAATGCTCCACAGTCTTTTGCCATATGACCAAAGTTTGAACAAGAATAACAATAACCAAAAAATCAACTTCGGTACGTGGTAGATGGTGGTTTCCTTGATGTACTTCTAATGCTTTTCTGCCTTGAGATCCTTTGATGATAACCATTGCCTCCTGCCTCTTTGACATCATCAGCGTTTCTTCTTGGAGCTGGTTTTCTACGTGGAGTAGGATTTCTTCTATTGTAGCCTCGATTTTTCTCCTTGCCTTTGCTGGAACTAGGAGCATCACAATTTCTTTCTGCCTTCTTCACATCTCCTTTGCTTAAAGCATTTTCATTCTTGTTTGAGGGTTCACCTACATACCCGAGTCCTGATTTATCAAATGGAGATTTATGATAGTTGAGCAAGTCATCCAAGGCTTGAGAGCTCTTCATGATTTTGTTCATCCCTTCAACCTTTTTTCTGAGGAAGACAATCTCTTCTTCCAATCTTTCACACTCATTATTCTTCTTTGTAAGTTGTTCCTCAGTGTCTTCCTTGCTACGAGTAGCTTCAGCTGTTACTATTTTAAGGGAGATGATATCTGACTTTATTTTGGAGATTTCTTCATTCTTTGCTTGACTGCTCTCCATTTCCTTTTCAGCTCCTTGTGCCTGCTTCCTGGCTTCTTGTAATTCAGACTTAAGGGAGGAGACCTCTACCTTGTACTGTCCAATCTCTTCTACAATTTTGCTCACTCTCTTATGCCTTTTTTCAAGTTGACTTGACAAGGTATCTTCCTATTTCTTTGCTTTATTTAATTGATTTGTCATGGATATGACTTCTTCATGATGCTTCCTTTTGCTTTGATCAAGTTCCTTCTTAAGCTCGGTAAGTTCTTCATCCTTTTCTTGTACTTGAAGCTTGATGAGGTCAACCCTCTCATTTTCAGCTTCTATGGTGGGTTCAAAATTTCCTTCTTGACTGATGGTCATGGTCAGTGCTGCCTTTGCGTGAAGGTCATGAAATCTGTCCCATATATCCTTTGCTAATGAATATTTTTCTAGATTCTTCTTTACAGAATCAGGCAGCCCATCCAAGATTATCTCTGCTTCTTTTGCATTGTACTCCTTGGATTCTCTATCCATCCTGCTATCATCAATCACTGATTCCCAGATTTCAATCCCTTGAGACTGTAAGAAAGTCCTCATTTTTACTTCCCATATATAATAGTTCCCATTGAACCTTGGGGCCTCAAATAGAAAGCTTTCAAGTTGACTATCTTCTCTTTTAGTAGTAGAGGGAGACACATTTTTAGCAGGATTGGTGACTTTCTTCTTTAACCTTGCCATTTGACTGAGTATCTAAAATAACTGACTATCTTCAATAGTAACACAGAAAAAGAACTTTGAGAAATACCTTTGAATCTTTCTTGACTGAGTCTTCACTCTGCTGGAGAAGCTGCTACAACAAGAAACCTTCCTTCAGCTTCTTTGACGTCTTCAAAGAGCCTGGACAAGCTCTGATACCATGTCGAGAATTTCTGGTCATTCCAAACAAAATTACAGTGGAAAGATGCTCCAATACCACTGTTGGGAATTTTCTGTTTAAATTCCAAAACAAAAAAAAATATGAACAGAGAGTAATACTCTGTTTTTGGGAATTCTGATAATTCCATAACAAACAAACAGAATAGAACAGTGCTTTGTTTTAACACAGCGGAAACAAAAAAAAATCGCTTCGCTGAAACTAGTGTTTCAGCAACGTAATTTCGTTAGTCACTGATCGTGGTGTTTCAGCAACGGTGTTTTGACGTCAAGACTATTTTTGACTTACGGTGTTTCAACAACACTCTGTTTTGACGTCAAGACTATTTTCGGCTTACGGTGTTTCAACAACACACACAAAAAACTTGTACTCATTAACAATAAACCAACTGTTACAAAAAAATCTTCCTCTCCTCGAGGGATTTTCACAAGAGATTATGTTGAAGAGAATCTTCCTCTTATCCAGAGGGATTCACCAGTCTATGCTGAAAAGCATCTTCCTCTTGACAGAGGGATTTCACAACTGTCTATGCTGAAAAGCATCTTCCTCTTAAGAGAGGGATTCTCCAACTGTTTATGCTGAAAAGCATCTTCCTCTTAACATAGGGATTCTCCAAGGAACGCTTCAGTTCCACACAAATAAATTTACTCTGTCTCTGCTTTAAATTGTACACTACTGTGTGTAAAATTTCTACATTTATGCTGCTGCATATTCCATTACAAAAACTCTGTCTCAGTACTGTTGTCTTAGCAACTCTATCTATCACTGCACTCGCTGCTGTGTGCTTCCCTTCATTGATTACAATCGCACTGCTGTTGTGCCTCACTTGCATTTCAGATGCAAATAACAAAAACTGTGCTGCTGCATTTCTACCCTCTCTCACAGCAAACAATCACAAAACAAATTACATTCAAATCTACACTGTTGTGCGCTTCACTATTCTAGAAGCATTTTTCTTCACGCTACTGCGTGCTCTCCTCTGCTCTCTCTCTTTCTCTTCTACACTGTTGTGTCTACACATATATAGTGCATTAGGGGTCATAATAATCCATCAACCGCTTCAACTCTCTGATAGAGTCTCTGCTGCAATCTGCTGCTCATAATGAACGAAATTTGATCTTTCTAACATTTTGTTGTGTTTCTTGAGTCGGTTGTGTGGAAACCCATAACTGATAAATGCTGCGGCCGGCTCGAGGCTAGTTCTTTTCACTTTCGGCCATGCTTCTTCTTTAATGTGGTTGTTTAGAAGTAATGGTGCAGCGTTGGATCTCATCTTCCTCCTTCTTTGGGAACACAAACAGGTAAAAGGTGAAAAGACGGTAATGGTGGTGGTTTAAAAGAACGGGAATAAATGTGGGGTGTCGGATCAGGACAAATAGACGGCGGCTACTGCTGTTCAACTGTTCACTGCAGTTGAAATTATAATTTCAACATTTACTATCGGTTTCATAGTTTCTGGTCTTCTGTGCTGGCAGGAGACATGACCTTTCTAAGGGATTGAAGAAGCTTCAGTGTAGGACTTTGACATTTGTAGGAGAGAATTCTCCTTTTCGTTAGGAAGCTCTTCACATCAACGTTGTTATGCATCGATGATATAATTCACTAGTTGAGGTAGAAGCTTCTTCACTGCCATGGAAACCTAGCCACGGATATAAATATGTCCTTACTCTTGTTCTTGCACATCTCGCTGAGTTTGGGATTTAATTGCAGCAAGAAAACGGGCATTAATTGTGAAAATATTGGAGACAAAGAAATTGTGAAGCATGCTTTTCAAGGCTTTTCGACATAATTTATCGATGTCATCATCTTCAAAAATTGATGCAAGTGTCAATTTTGTCGACCTTGTGAATTATGAATGTGTATGAATGTTCTTCTTGTAGCAATTTTTTCATGTTCCTTTACATTTATTTTCAAAATTTTATACAATCAGTAGTAGCATTAGTAGCATTTTTCTAGTGAATATTGAATCTGTTTGGGTAGTTATGCTTGACCAAGCTCTCATAATAGGTTGTTAACCGGAAAATGGAGCAAAAATTCAACACAACTACTTTTTATTTATTCAGGAATACATCAATTTATGCACTAGTAAATTCCTACCGGAAAAGTTTATACGCTAGTAAATTCTTACTGGAAAAGTCCATCCTCTATAGTAACCAACTGCCATATTTTCACTGTTAAACCTAGAATGGAATCCCTGCATAATAGGTATTACGTTTTTTTGCATTGGACCATTACACTCTAAAGAAAGGTGAAAGTATTAGTAGTAGTATTAGTAGGTGAAAGTTTAAGGAAGTTAAATACAATTAATTTAATCTAATTTGGAAACTTGTGGAAGTTAGAGCTAAGGTTGGAATTTTACATATCAATTATAGCATAAACCATGTCATCAATTGTAATAACTACTACTACAATAACATTTTGGTGTCTCTCTCGTTACTGTTTTATTCCTAGTTCTCGTTACTGTTTTATTCTTAGTTCTTTGTAATACAATAAATTTATTTTTTAAATTCTGAATGATTTTTTTTTTTTTTTTTAAACTAAAAATTCTTCCATCTTTAAATTGGATGACATTTTCTTTCAAATTCTTCATAAATTTGAACTTTTATAATGCATCCTTATGTTATTAAAGTCCACAAAACTTTCATTTGGTGTAGTTACTGTATTGACTCCATGAACATAATGTAAAATGTCTTGATAATATTTTTTGGGTGCGTAAATTCCAGTGTCCATATAATTCACGTCCTTTGGAAACCTTACACTCTGGTAAGTCTGATCATTTCCCGTGTTCTAACAATATTCCACCCGTAAAATTTAGACTACAGAAACTCTGCAGATAACGTTATATTTATAGGAGATGTTGATATCTTTTTTCTTTTTCTTTCTTTGGGTTTGGTTTAAATTCATATTCATATTTATGGATTTTACTTGGTGTCTTGATTTTGGGAATGCAATTAGGTGTTTTATTATGGATTTTACTTGGTGTATTGGTTTTGGGAATGCATTTAAGTGTTTTTTTTTAATATTACATGAGAAAGAGAAATTTGGAAATGCTATAATTTCCCTTTTATAATCACAATGAAAATATGAATTGTATTGAAGAGAAACATGCACATGAAATATTGAGTAAACTGTTGCAAATAATTGCTTGAGGTTAAAGTGATGGTTATGCTTGGGGAACTCGGTGGTGGTGATCTGTCTATAGTTATACTTATACTTCCGGGTGGTGATTTTTCCAATTCGCTTTCATTTTACTTGACAATGAGAAAATAAAACCAAATTATTAATAAGCCGCTGGCATTAAATTGTTTGTTATTAATTGTTCTCGACTTATTGGAAATTGTGATTTCCCTTGGATCAAGCAGACCAACTAAAAGTCTAGTATTTTGTCCTGGTTTACTACTTATCAATGGTTACTAATTGTTTTTAATTCATTGGAAATTGTGATTACCCTAGAGGTTTTCCTGCGGCTCTTTCCTACTACGCATAATTCATTACGATTTGCGGCAATCTGAGTACAAAGAATCTCATTATCTGCCGGGTGATGGTAGAGGGGCCTGGATACTTTTAAATATTTCTGTTGGGACTCGATCACGACTATCTAGCACCAACGTCCTGCGGGTCCAGTCGAGCGGTGACAACCGTGTCCTCGAAGGGTACACTTCCACGCTAGAGCTCTATTTCATGAACCCAGATGTGTCCCTGATCAGTGGTTTTCTTCAAGTATATGGCATAAAAAATGTTCGGAGCAGATAGGTTGGTTTTGGACGGCTGTTTCAGATCTGCCGATGACCACGCTCTGCGGCTGTTTCAGATTTACCGGTGACCACGCTTTGCGGCTATTTCAGATAGTTGTAACAATCTGTGGCTCTGGGGCGCTTTCAGATCTGCAGATTTGCAACTGGGCATTTTCCTGAGACCATTTTCGGCCATCCTAAAGCGTCTTCTATGGCTGTCTCAAAGCCCAAATTCTGCCCCCTTCCTCTGGTTAAATCTCTTCTCATTGATTGGGTCTTTTGTGGTTTATAGATCTGCGACTTTTCTCTTTTTCTCTTCTTTGTTTGGTTCTTCTCTTTGGCAATCTTTTGTGGCTTTCTTTTCGGCAATCTTTTACATTCAGGGGGAGAACATTCTCCATATGGCTCCCAACTTTGTGAAAATAGCTGTTGGCTCAGTGTTGTCCGCCTCTCTCAACTTTGTGAAAATAGTTGTTGGCTCAGTGTTGTCCGGGGAGCAAGCTCCTGCCCATATCGTCAATGAAGCCCCAGCTTCCACTGTCCAAGTGGTCTAGGCCTCACTCGATGAGGTTTTCTGAAAGTGCCCTAATCTGCAGATTCAATGTTTTTTGGCCGCCGCTGACAGTGTTTTTTGGCTGCCGCTTACAGCTCTCCACAGTTGGATCTCAGAGGTATGGAAGCCTCTAATTCCTGATGCAATTAATATTACCCTTGTGCTAGGGGTTTCTTTATAGTAGATTTTGAAAACCCTGAAAGCAGACAATATATTATAGATTATGGCCCTTGGTTTTGGGATAAATAAGGCCTATTCATGAGGCCATGGAACCCATCATTCGATCCCTCAACAAGAGTCATAAAGTGAGCACCAATTTGAGTGAGATTACCAAACCTACACTTGCATCTCTGGAATTTCTCTTTGCTAGAAGCCATTGGAAATGCAATTGGGAAATTTTAATGCAGGTGCTCAGAAACAGAAGAATATGCCAGAACCACTTATGCACGCATCTATGTGGAAATGGACTTCAGCGCCAGATTCCCAGCTGAAATACACCTAACAAGTAAAGACTGTGTGGAATCAAACACTCGATTACGAAACTGTCCTCTTCAGAGGTCAATCCTGTTTTGAGACAGGGCACCTAGCCAAAAATTGCCCAAAAGCCTCCCGGAAAAAATCTGATAGAAAAAATCACCACAAATCTACATGGTGGGAAGGAGTACAAAAAGAACACTACACTGATCAAGAAGAATACTCTTGAGAAAGCTCTGAATTACAAGAAATCGGGCAAGAAAGAAACAACTCTCAAGACAAGTAGGGGGAAAGCCCCACCCAACAAAAAAAAAGTGAACTCAACAACCCCTCAAGCATCAACAGTTATGAGGTTTCAAATACTGCGCAAAATAAATATTCATTTAATAGCAAAGCGTATCTCCTAGATCAAATTTCTTCTACATCTATCTCCAAAAGGGTGAACACAATAGATCGTGAAACTAAGACACCAATGTCCCAAGAACCAGAGGAGATGAAGGAGACGCAAGATAAAGTTGGAATACCGTAGAGAAGAAAAAGAAATCTACATCACCAATTTAGCCAAGAAAGACAAGGAGCTAAACAATTAGAAATTAAGATAATTATAGGTCTGATAGACCAATTTGGCCTCAGTGGACGTTAACCACCATCATCATTATCATCAATTTACTATTTTGTCTTAATTTACTACTTATCAATTGTTAGAGAAATTTCATATTTCTAAGTAAAATTAAGTTAATTTTAAAAATATTAAAAATAAAGACTTTAAAAATTGAAAGTTAGAAAAATAAGTTATTGAATGGGGTTGACCTAAGTTTTCGAGGAAATAAAACTAAGTTTGAGCTCTATTTTTAGAGGTGATCTTATCTTTTTGTACATTATACTAAAGAAATGTTCACATTTAATAAATTTATGACAAATTTTATTGGACGTCATAGCTAAATTCAAATGAAGATAAATCTTGCTTAATTATTACATATTCTATACAAATATAATATAATTTTATCATCAATATATTTGAAATTGAAAATATTTTAAAAAAAAATTATAATGATTATAATATTATATATAACTATTTCACAATTATTTAAATTTAATAATAATTGTTTTTTAAATATATTAAATTAAAAATCATTTAATTCAAATATATTTTAAAATGAAACAACTAACAATTTCATAGGGTAGTTAAACTTTCTATTAATCCATTATTTTAGTTTTCCATTTCCATGAGGTAGTTTGGCTTATCTATAATTTTATTTCTCCATTAATCCAATTGGGTAAATGAGATTGTACTATTTTTATCTTCTCATATAATTTCACAAGATTACTCAATCAAAAACAACAGAATAGATAAAACAATCACTGGAGAACAGAAATCACTTTGCATTATATAACAGGCTTGGGCGTTGTCTTGCTTTCCTTGGCCGGAAAAATTACAAATTTATAGAGGCAGAAGAAGGATCTAGAATCTTGTATGTGATTCAGATGGAGATTTGGAATGATCTAGAAACTAATGGCTGTAAAAAGATCTAGAATACTGGAGATTTAGAAAGATCTGATCTAAAAGGATCTAGAATCCTGCATGAATTTTGGCTTTGCACTTAACATTCTCTCACTTGAAGCCAAATATGAATCAAGTCACACTGAGTCTTACCATGCCTCTACATAACTCATCTTTATTTTGTGGTAGAATCTTAGTGAGCATATTAGTAGGGTTCTTATCTATATGGATCTCTTCTAAGGATAATTGTTCTTCCTCCAACACATGCCAGATCCAATGGTACCTTTAGTCAATGTGCTTGGTTTTTTAATAAAATGTTGGGTTTTTCACCAAGTGAATGGAACTCTGACTATCACAATATAACGCATACTTGTCCTGTTTTATTCCTATTTCTCCTAGGAATCACTACATTCACAACATCTCTTTACAAGCTTCTGTTGCAGCTATGTACTCTTGATATGATAATCACCCTATGAATGACATTAGTTGACGATTTATTAAACAAAAGTTATTACAGACTCATGTGCTGGTGTGTGTTCTGTGTTATTTAAGCAACGAATCGATCAGATTGTTAATACACAGACATTTAAATGGAAAGACAATAGAGAAATACAACAAGCAACCACAAAGACACAAGCAATTTTAATGAGGAGTTCACTGTATTCTCCAGGGCTACGTCTTCAGTCCAGCTTTCAGTGGTGGCCTTGATTTATTGTGTCTTTAAGCAGAGAATTACAATGCAGGGACTCAATGTGAGTTCTCCTGAAGCAGGTTTTGCTTGACAGGGTGGTTTTTGGATTACCCAATCCACTGGAGTACACAACCTCTTCTTCCCACCAGCTTTGTGACCTTCTGGCCTACAGTGGTAAGGGCCCAACTTGGCGCTCAGCTCGGACAGATCCCTCTATGTGGTGGCTCGAATCTCTCAAGCTCAGTGGTGCTCGATGCTGCCCCTGGTCAGCTCGACCCTCTGTCTCTTACAGCTTTTCTCTTGCTTTACCACCTTCTTCTCTGTGTATTCCATCCTCCTCTCGGGATTCTGGTTTTTTCCTTTCCCTCTTAGAATTCCTCCGACTTGACTGTGTATTCTATCTCTATTCATGGCTTTTAGCCATTCGTTTCCATGTCTGTTCGATTCCTCTTCCGCCTTTGTCGATTCGCCTTCTGCAGTTGCGATTGGAGTTCTCTGTTCGGCATCAGCATGAACGCTCAGGGAGTGTCTATGTGTCCTCATCTGAATAGCGCCAGTCTGCTCATCGGTTCGTTTCTTCAATTACATTGTGGATCCGTTCTTCCTCCACCGTGGCAGTCAAATGAATTCCAAATCCCTTTAGAACGTGGCTTAATTCCCTATCAGTTCTGCTTCCTCCATCGGGTGCAATCTTAGACGTCCGATCAGGGCTCCCCCAAATCCAACATCATATGCACGTCTCGTGCAGTTGACTTGCTCGACAGATAACGTGCGAGCAATGGTGGTTTTCTCTCACCTCCACCGCCACACGTCGATCGTTGAGTGCGATCGCTCGGCTTCCTCGAAAACCATTTGCCATTTGAGGGCACCCCGATCAATACTGCCAGTTTCTAGAGTGCAGGTCTCGCCTCGTACGATTAGTGCTTTTCGTTTCTCCACCCGCAGTTCTCCGACTCCCAACATGACCGAGTGCTTAAGGCTCCTCCATTTCGGGCTTGTTCGCCCTGAATCGCACATCAAAAATCACCTCCTTTTCCCGATCCAGGCTCCCAGGGGCTACTTTAAACTCCTGTGCAGTCTCCATGGGCCTTGGCAGCGCGCTTTGACCGAGGTCCTCGTTGTTCCACGCTGGTTGCCATTGCCACTGATTCAAGGTGTTTTTGATCATTGTTTTGGAATTTTTAGAGATTCGTCCTGACCTGATACAGTCATGGTTCTTTGCCAGTCTTTGATGGATCTAATTTGGATCATAGCCTTCCCACTAAAAGAGCTTTCGGACCACCAAAAGTTGGTTTTCTTCAAGCATCGACTAAGTGAGGAAACTGATGTCTCACTTGCCCAATCTCAATCCACTTCACACTGCTTGGCTTTGAACCTTTGAGCCCAATCCTGAGGTATTGCACTTGTCCACTGTGCGTCATCCTTACCTTCCTATCCAGCACTATGTCTTCCCATAATTCGTTAAGATATTCAGGTAGTAGGTCATCAACAAAAGGTAATTAACTCTGCTCTTCAAGGTCCTCAATCATTGAAGGTTTAAACAACCTCAAGCAATCTACATTCACGACTGAGTAGATGTGCATGTAAGCTGGTAGATCAAGGCGAAAAGCATTTTCACCAATCTTCTCAAGTATCCTGAAGGGTCCATACCTGATAGGTTTTAGCTTTTTACTTCCACCTTGCATCCTGTCCTTGCTGATATATAGCCAGACTTGGTCCCCAACTTGAAAACTATGCTCCATCCGATGCTTATCATGCCTAGCCTTGTACTTGGCATGGCTCTTTTCCAGTTGTTTCTGTACTGCCTGGTGGATCTCCTCGATCTGTTCAATGAACCTAGTTGCCCTGTCCACATCACTGTGTCTATCAACCATGGTATCTTTACCAAAGACAAAATCCAAAGGAGACCTTGGTATGAAACCAAGACAGGTCTCAAAATGAGATCTATGTGTAGAAGAGTGTTTGGCTCTATTGTAAGCATGCTGCACATAACACAAGTGTTCATCCCAAAGCTTAGGGTGTTTGCTACAATATCCTCTCAGTAATTGGATCACCGTCCTGTTAACTACTTCTGTCTGGCCATCTGTTTGTGGATGAAAAGTTGTGCTTTTCTTCAATTTGGTGTCCATTAATTCTCACAGACTTGACCAAAACTTCCCCACAAATTGGGTGTCTCGATCAGATACAATAGAAGTGGGTAATCCAAAATGAACCCATACATGTTCAAAGAACAATTTTGCAGTTTGTTAAGCTGTAATCTGTTTACTACAGCGTATCAAAATACACATTTTACTGAACCTATCCACAACGACATATAAATAATCATGACCTTTCCTAGAATTATGCAGTCCTTCAACAAAATCCATGGAAATGCCTTCCCAAGGGTGAGAAGGAACTGGCAATGGAGTGTACAAGCCTAGTTTTCTGTTGCTGGGCTTGATTTTCGCACACATAACACATCCCTTTACATATCTAGAAACTGTTTCACTCATTCTTGGCTAATAGCAGAATCTTTGCAGTTGTGCAAGTATTTCACTTACCCCAAAGTGACCCGATATCAGAGAAGTGTGTGCTTCCCTAATTATCTTTACTCTCTCGGTTTGTGGAATGCAGAGCTTCCCACAATGATATAAGAGTCGTTTCTTCATGTGATAGTCCAATTCCTCTGTTATTTTTCCTTGACTCAAAGTTGCATATACATCCTTAAAGTCCATCTCGTGAGCATACTGTTCTATGTAGCTTTCATGCAGCACAAAATTATGCTTAAATATGGTAGATGCATTTATAATGGGTCTAGATAACATGTTTGCAACCTTGTTATGTATGCCCTTTTTATATCCGATGACTAAATGAAACTGTTGCAGAAAACCCATCCATCTGTATTGTTTGGATCGCTGCAGCTTAGTTTGGGAGTGTAGGTATTGAAGTGGCTGATGATCAGTATGTATTACTGTTTCTTTCCCCATTAGGTAATGTTTCCACTTTTTCACACTGTGAACTAATGCATACAATTCTTTATCATATGTAGGATAGTTAACTACTGCAGGATCAAAAGTCTCAGAATGATAGCATATGGGTTTACCGTGCTGTGTCAACACTGCTCCCATGTCATAGTCACTGGCATCTATTTGGATCTCAAATGGTTTTTGTAGATCTCGCAGTGCTAGTACTGGTGTTGTATTAATATTTTCTTTCAAGGTGTCGAAGGCTTTTTGATGTTTGCCTCCCCACTGAAACACCTTGTTCAATCCTGTCAAGGCATGTAAAGGAGCTGCAATTGAGGAAAATTTTGAAATGAGCTTCCTTCAATATTGATCTGCTCCTAAGAAGCTTCTCACTTCTGTAGCAGACTTGGGTTTAGGCCATTTTACAATGACTACCACTTTAGATGGATCTATTTTCAATTCACCTCTCCCTACTATGTGACTCAAATAATTTAGAGAGGTTTTGTTAAATTCACATTTGGAGAGTTTAACATAATTTTTTTCTCTTTTAAAAACATCTAATGTCTGCTTAACATGCCTTAAATGTTCTTCCCACATTTTACTAAAAATCAGAATGTCATCGAGATACACAATAACAAAATCATCAAGAAAGGGCTGAGTACATCATTCATTAATCTCATGAAAGTAGCAGGAGCATTAGTTAAGCCAAAATGCATAACGAGCGATTCATACAATCCCTGCTTTGTTTTGAAAGCAGTATTCGATGCATCTTGCTCCGCAACTCTGACCTGATGGTATCCACTATGCAAATCCATCTTCGTGAAATAAACATATTCCTTCAATTGATATAAAAGATCATCTATGTGAGGAAGGGGATAACGATTTTTGATTGTTATCTTATTCACTGCTCAGTAGTCAATGCACATTCTCCATGAGCCATCTTTCTTTCTCACCAAAACAATTGGTGACCCACATGGTGATGTGCTAGGCCTGATGAACCCTTTCTCGAGCAACTCCTGCACCTGCCTCTTGATTTCAGCATTTTCTAAAGCAGACAACCTATACATCCCAATGTTACGCAATGGAACATCCTGTTGCAAAATAATAGTATGTACTATTCCATTTTTGGGTGGCAGACCTTTAGGTTCTTAGAACAAGACATCATATTTTGAAACAATCTTTTCTATATCGGCTTGCTCATCAGCATTACAACCCTCAAATACATTGGTTTTATCAGGTTTCTTTTCCTTTACAACCATCAATAGGAACTGTTTGCATGAATTTATCATTCTTTTCATCTGTCCTGAGTTTATGAGAGTGTAATTATTCTTGAGCTTATGAGCTCTTACAAAGTATTTGATTCCACCTTTAACAAGTAGATACTTGTTCTCATCTCCATAGAAAATAGCCTTTCTATCATACAAGTAAGGACTTCCTAAAACAATTCCACATATATCCAAAGGAATTACATCTAACTCAACCTCATCTACAAATGCTAACCCAAAAGAAAACTTGAGTTTGCACTGTATAGTCACTTGTAGTTGTGCTTTATCGTTCAACCATCCTAATGGGTATGGTTTCTTATGAGGTGTAGTTGTTAATTCCAATTTCTTTACAATTTTTTCAGAAATTAGATTCACTTGTGAGCCACTATCAAACAAAGTATCAATCTTTTGACTTTTGGAAAAAACTCAAATATGGAAAAGCTCATGTCTTTTTCTCTCATGTTCTTCATCAATAACAGATTGAGCAGAATTACTGGTAGATGCTTCAGAATTCTTACCTTTTATACCTATGGCTACAATGATTGTTTCATCTCCTGAGTCTGACCCCAAATCTTTCTGAATAGCTACAACAACCTTCTTCTTCTTGCCCTCTGACTTCTTAGGTCTCATTTCTGGATGTAGAATCCAACAATGCTCATCATCATGCCCATCATTTTTATAGTGAGTGCATGAAGCTTTTCCTTTTTGTGCACTGTTAGCCTTCCTTGCTTTCTACCTCTGCTTTCTTTTCTCCTTGCTTTTGCTTACAGTGGGTTGGGATGGTCCCCCAACTTCTGGATTTCCATTCTTTCCTCTAGCTTCAAGATGAGTAGCTTGCACAGATACCTCTTCTATACTAGTGGGATTAAACATGAGGATGGTATGCCTCATGTAGTTGTGTAGACCACCAATGTATTTCAAAAGAGTTTCTGGTGAGTCTTATGAGATACCCAACATCAATGCTCTATTTTTGAACTCTTGAGTATACCCTTGCACACTTTTCCCTTTCAAATGTCGAGGAGTTTTCCAACTCATCATGGCTTGTTGCATGTAGGCCAATGGATAGAACTGCTTTTTGATTGCAGCAATAAATTCACTCCAGACATAGATGGTCTTGCCATGCTTCTTCATATCAATGTGGGTTCTGCCTTCCCACCAAACCAAGGCAGTGCCTCCTAGGCGCAAGCTTGCCAGCTGAATCTTACTCTCATCTGAGTGTATGTTTTGTACCCTGAAATATACATCAATTTGTCTAATCCAATTGTCCAACTTTTCAACATTTAGCTCTCCATCATATGTAGGCAAATCAAATTTAGCATCTAGTTTAATCAAATATGCTTTCTTATTATGCACAGGGCTATTAGGAGGTGTGAGAGAGGTTTCCTCTTTCCCCTTTCCTTTTCAGTGGTCATGGGAATGAGACTCATCTTTTTCTTTATTTTGTTTATAGCCTGATGAATCTTCATCTTTATGCTTTCTAAAGTCCCTATACATTTCTTCTACCATAGACTTTATAGATAGGAAACTTTCTATGAATTGAGGGTCTAGCCCCATAGAACCTTCCTCTGACATTGTCTTCCGAGGATAGACTCTCCCAATATTAGGATTAGTTTCCACCAACTCTCCTTCTCCTAATTTGAGCTTTGATCTAGTGAGCATTCATAGCTAAACCAACACAAGCTTGTCTAACCTTACAGCCTACTACTCTGATAACACTTGATCTAATAATCACCCTATGAGTGACATCAGTTGACGATTTATTAAACAAAAGGTATTGAAGACTCATGTGTTGGTGTATGTTCTGTGTTATTTAAGCAACGGATCGATCAGATTGCCAATACACAGACATTTAAATGGAAAGAAAACAGAGAAATACAACAAGCAACCACAAAGACAGAAGCAATTTTAATGAGGAGTTCACCCTATTCTCCAGGGCTACGTCTCTAGGCCAGCTTTTAGTGGTGGCCTTGATTTATTATGTCCTTAAGAAGAGAATTACAATGCAGGGACTCAATGTGAGTTCTCTTGAAGCAGGTTTTGCTTGGCAGGGTGGTTCTTGGATTCCCGAAGTCACTGGAGTACACATCCTCTTCTTCCCACCAGCTCTATGACCTTCTAGCCTATAGTGGTAAGGGCCCAACGTGGTGCTCAGCCTGGACAAATCCATCTATGGGGTGGCTCCAATCTCTCAAGCTCAGTGGTGCTCGATGCTGCCCCTGGTCAACTCGACCCTCTGTCTCTTCCTTCTTTTCTCTTGCTTTACCGCCTTCTTCTCTATGTATTCTGTCCTCCTCTCGGGATTCTGGTATTTTTCCTTCGCCTCTCAGACTTCCTCCGACTTGACTGTGTATTTTGTCTCTATTCATGACTTTTAGCCATTCGTTTCCATGCTTGTTCGATTCCTCTTCCGCCTCTGTCGATTCGCCTTCTATAGCTGCGCTTCGAATTCCCTGTTCGACATCAGCATGAATGCTCAGGGAGTGGACACATGTCCTCATCTGAACAACGCCAGCCTACTCTTCGGTTCATTTTTTCAGTTACGTTGTGGATGTGTTCTTCCTCCACCGTGGTGGTCAAACGGATTCCAAATCCCTTTAGAACACGGCTTAATTCCTTGTCGATTCCGCTTCCTCCATTGGGCACAATCTCAACTGTCTGATCTGGGCTCCCCCAGATCCAATGTCATGTGCACGTCCCACGTGGTTGACTTGCTTGACCGATAATGCGCGATCAACGGCGGTTTTCTCTCACCTTTGTTGCCATGCGTCGATCGTTGAGTGGGATCGCTCTGCTTCCTCCAAAACAGTTTACCGTTTGAGGGCGCCCCAATCAATACTGCCGATTTCTAGAGTTTGGGTCCTGCCTCGTATGATTAGCGCTTTTGGTTTTTCCGCCCGCGGTTCTCTGGCTCCCAACGTGACTGAGTGCTTAAGGCTCCTCCATTTCGTCTCTCTTCGCACAACGATGTGTGATCACGCCTCAAAAATCACCTCCTTTTCCCGATCCAGGCTCCCAGGGGATACTTTGACCTCCTGCGCAGTCTCCATGGGCTTCGGTCAGTGCGCTTTGACCAAGGTCCTCATTGTTCCATGCTAGCTGCCATTGCCACTGGTTCAGGGTGTTTTTGATCGCTGTTTTGGAATTTTTGGAGATTCATCCCAACCTGATATAGTCATGGTTCTTTGCCAGTCTTTAATGGATTCAATTCGGATCAACTCTGCTTCTGTTTTAGAGAGGGCTACTATTCTTTTTAGCCTTGACACCCAAGAACTGCTGCACCTACAAATGTATACAAATAACCTATAGTGGACTTTCTGGTATCCATATCTCCAACCATATCCACATCTGTAAATCCTTCAAGCATAGTCTCATCATGACCAAAAAAATAATGACTAGTACCCTTGAGATACCTCAAAATCCATTTTACTGCTTACCAATGTTGTTTGCGTGGATTGGGAAGGAACCTACTCACTACTCCAACTGAATATTCAATGTCTAGTCGTGTGCATACCATGGCATACATCAAACTGCCAACTGCTGAAGCATAAGGAATCCTGCTCATCTCTTCTTTTTCTTTTTCATCACAAGGACATAATTCAGTACTCAGACTGAAGTGGGTTGCAAGGGGTGTACCAACTGGCTTGGCATCCTTCATATTAAATTTATTAAGAAACTTCTCGATATATTTTTCTTGTGATAGCCACAACCTTTTGTTTTTCCTATCATGTATAATCTGCATGCCCAGTATCTGTTGTGTTGGTCCCAAATCCTTCATTGCAAATTTGCTACCCAATTTTTTCTTCAATCTATTCATCTTATTCTTAACATGCCCAACAATCAACATGTCATCCACATATAACAATAATATGATATACTTTCCTTGATCATACCTCTTGATATAGACACAATGGTCAGCTTCCAACCTCTGAAAACCATGTTCCAACATGAATGAATCAAATTTCTTGTACCATTGTTGGGGTGCTTGTTTCAACTCATAAAGACTCTTCTTCAACCTACAAACAAGGCCTTCTTTGCCTTTTTCTATGAAGCCTTCTGGCTACTCCATATAAATTTCTTCTTACAATTCACCATGAACGAATGCAGATTTTACATCTAACTGTTCACATTCTAGGTCTAAAGCAACAACTAGACCAAGAATGACTCTAATGGATGACATTTTAACGACAGGTGAAAAATTTTTAGTGAAGTCAATACCTTCTTTTTGGGCAAAACCTTTCACCACTAGCCTTGCTTTATACCTCTCCTTCTTTTCATCACCTTCATGCTTAATCCTATAAACCCATTTGTTTTGTAGAGATTTTCTTCCTTTTGGGAGGTTTACCAAGTCCCAAATTTTATTTTCCTACAAAGAGTTCATTTATTCTTCCATTGCTTTCTTCCATTCTTTATTGTGCTTGACTTTACAAGCTTCTTGAAAACAATTAGGTTCACCTTCATTAGTCAACAAAATATAGTTTGAAGGAAGATACCTTTATGAAGGCTTATAAGGCCTAGAATATTTGCGAACCAACTGTGGTGGTGCATTATCAGGTTGAATCTCCTGTAAAGGTTCCTGCAAGATTCCTTCTTCTTGTTGTTCATCATTTTCCACTTGTTGATCTTCATTCTCCTGAATTTGTTGTTCATTTTCTTATATTGATGGTATGTTTTCCTGTTGATCTTCAAACCTGTCACTAACCTTCTTGACCTCCAACTCACCTATAGTCCTCTTAAACATTTCTGACTCATTAAATATGACATCCATGCTTCTAATAATTTTATGTTTCACTCGATCCCATAGACGATAACCAAAATCTTCATCTGCATATTCCAAAAAAATGCATTTCATAGATTTATCATCTAGCTTAGTTCTACTTTCTTTGGGAATATGTACGAATGCTTCACATCCAAATATTTTCAAGTGAGAATAATTCAAATTCTTACCAGTCCAAACTTCTTCAGGGATACCGTCATCCAAGGCTGTATTTGGAGATCTATTTATGAGGTAACAAGCGGTCATGACTGCTTCAGCCCAAAAATTCTTCTCCAAACCAGAATTGGACAACATACTTCACACCTTTTCCATAATGGTGTGATTCATCCTTTTTGCGACACCATTCTGTTGAGGAGTACTAGGCACAGTCTTCTCATGATTTATGCCAAACCTATTACAATATTCCTTAAATGCATTTGAACAATATTCTCCACCATTATATGTTCTTAAACACTTCAGCAATTTATTAGTCTCTCTTTCAACAGCAACATGGAATTTTTGAAATATTCCAAACACTTCATTTTTATTTTTCATAGGATATGCCAAAACCTTCCAGGATGCATCATCTATAAATGTTACAAAATATGATGCTCCTCCTAATGATTTGATGTTAAAAGGCCCAAACACATCTGAGTGTACCAATTCTAACACATTTTTCTTTCTATGATGGCCACCTTTGAGGAATGAAACCCTTCTTTGTCTACCATATATACAATTCTCACAAAGATCAATATTGTAGGATTTCAAACCTGGCAATAAATTTTTATCAACAAGTATTTTTAAACCCTTCTTGCTCATGTGACCCAAACGCTTATGCCACAGATCTGCTGAATTTCCTTCTTTTGTTACAGTAGCCAAATCTAATTTTCCTATCAGTGTCTTCAATGTGTATAATGTTCCTATCTTGGGTCCTTTGGCCATGACCAATGCACCTTTGCTAATTTTCGAGTCTTCTTTTCCAAAGTTAGTCAAATAGCCTTCATCTGCAGTCATCCCATAGAAATTAAACTCATGTGCATTTCTGGTACATGCCTGACCTATTTCAACAATATATCTTGTCCATCTTTCATATTGATCTGGACATCTCCCACTCCAACAATACTGCAAAAATTAGTATTCCCCAAATGCACTCTACCATAACCACCAAGATTATATGAAACAAAACTATCTTTGCATGGGGTTACATGGTGAGATTCCCCAGAGTTAAGGATTCAATCAAAGCTACTACTAGATGTATATACACATGCATCTTCTACTGAAACAGTAAACAACACATCACCATTTGTGGCTACAGTAGTGGTCTCACCTTCATTTGAGCTGGATCACATGTGATTTGTACTGGACAGTCTCTGATCCTTTTATCCTTTCTTCCAGAATTGACATTCTTTCTTCATGTGCCCGGGTTTGCAACAATGAAAGCAGATGATTATGCTTCTCTTTGATTTTGTTGGCCTCTCAATCTTGATTTCACTTGTCGGCCTCAATCCATTCTCCTGCCACAATCAGCTAGAGCTAGAGCCTCTCCTCTGTGATTTTCCGCAATTGACTTGCGTCGCACGTCCTGATTCATTAAATTGTTGCTGACATCATCAAAATTCAGGGTCGTTGTAGTTGTTGAAGTGCTCCTAGCTACAATTAAATTTTCCCAACTGTCTAGCATAGAACACATTAGCAGAATAGCTCTAATTTCATCATCTAAAATGATTTTAACGGAGGCAAGCTTATTAGTAATAATATTAAATGCATTCAAGTGCTCAGCAACTGAAGCACTCTCCTTCATTTTGAGATTATAAAGCTTCTTCATCAAGAACACTTTGTTTGATGTCATGTTCTTCTCATATAAATCATGGAACTTCTTCCATAATCCTTCTGTTGTCTTTTCTCTAGACACATTGAAATAAACATTCTTTGCTAAATATTGGCAGATTGTTGCAATCGCCTTCCTATCTAGCTTATTCCACTCTTCATTTGTCATCGTTGAGGGTTTCTTTGTTGTGCCCTCAATCGGCAAATACTGATTTTTTAAAATCAGTATATCCTCCATCTGTGATTTCCATATGGCAAAATTAGCCCCGCTCAACTTCTCCATATATGTAACTGTTGTCTCCATTTCCAATCAAGTTCATGCCCCAAAACACAAAAAACTCCAGTTAAAAATAAAATTTTAATTATTACTCTTTAAAATTTAGTAATAATGACCTTCTGCCTTTTAAAATACCCTTTTCAAAATTCCTGCTCCTTTTTAAAATATACTTTTCAAAATCATATAATTATATATGTTTCATAATAAATATAAAAACATATATAATGTTTTAACCTTTTCACATTTCACACATACATATGTTGGTTTGAAAAAAAGATTGTCGTATACGTGCAACCTTGATGTAAAAAAACTTACGAACATCACGTTTCAACTCCAAACTCCACGGATCTCCACGTTTCAACATAGATCCATGACCTTGTTTTTCTTGCAGCAACTGCCTTTAAGTTCCTGCATTTCTCAGCTATTTCCTGGACAGATCCTTCAACAGCTCCAGGGGTAACAACCAACTTTTTAACGAACTCTACCAGAGTAAGGCGATGACACTAAGCCGCTTGCAAAATGGATATTCGACCCTAGCTTTGATACCAGTTGTTAGATAAAAGCATACATAACTCACAATTATAAATTTCTTTCTTTTCCATTTCCTTTTTCTTCCTTTTTTTTCCTTTTCTTTTGAATTAATTATAAATTTGGATCTATTAAAAAAATAATAAAACATAATAATCATCTTTAATAAATCAATGAATAGAATTTTCACTAAAATATTTTTTAAATTTTAAATATAATAATAATATTTATATTTACTTAATATAATTTTAAATTTATTATAATGCATTCAATGATGACCTATCAATTTTTTGGTTCTTAAAACCCATAGATTGATGCAGATTGATGCATATGGACGTTTACAATTATTTATATAACTATGCTGATTATCAAAACTTTGATCCTATTTATTTCGAGTTCTGAGTGAATGATTTCAATACAGTCTGTCTTGTTATGTAGAAATCCAATGCTTTCATAGTTTATGCTTGAGATTAATTGTCGTTGTTATGGAATCGATGTCTCTGGACTCATAACATTGTTGACAGTCAAAGTGGAATGTGAAGGGGTTGATATAATAAACATATAAACTAATGGAAGGATCGTCCAGAGAACTTACGAGGCTCAACGAAATTTTTTTTATTGAAGGAAATCACAAATATGGTCCTAAAAGTCAGCGTTTGATAAAATTATTGTTCGCAGTCGTCATATGATTGCATTATTGTTGCACTGAAATGACTTCGTGGGAAATGAGAAGGGACATCACTGTGAATGAATTTTCTAATAGGGAAAAAAATTAACCATACCGTTCATACCGGTCATATTAAAATGTAAGAGTGGTTGGTCTTTCCATTGAACAACATGGGTTCATGAATTTTAAATTTTCATCTTAAATTTTCGATTTTCGTCCATGTACATGTGTGGAGGGTTTTCTTTTGTAAGCCAATGTATTGGAAAGGTTAAATGTGTGGAGGGTTTTTTTGTAAGCCAATGTCTTGGAAAAGTTCTGCAACAGGTTACAACCATAGTTACTAAATACGTCCGAATCAGTGGAAAAAATACGGAAATTCGTGAGTTCGATTCGTATTTCGAATAGTTCGATAATAAAAAAATTCGATCCGTTTTCTACGGTGAGAGTGTGCATTTCTTTATTGTTTTTGCACATTAGTATTAGTTACTATTGTTTTTGCACATTAGTATTAGTTACTATTGAACCGCTGCACGATGTGAGAGGGTGCATTCCTAATCAGCCGACTCCTATTATATCTTGGACTATTTTTTGCAGATTACTATTACTTACCAGTGCTTGGACTATTTTTTGCAGATCAGTATTATTTACTATTTCTTGCTGGTTATATAAAATGCGAGCCCTAATCTTTTTAATTAGATAAACAAAAAAATCTCAGTGTCGATGGTAAATGTAATTATTTTTAAACTTAAAATAGATGTTAATGGAGGCCAGATGTAAATAGAAACTAATGTAAAATGGAAACTAATGCCAATCAAGGCATGATAGCAAATAAAATGGAAACTAATGTAACTGAAATTTACCAAGATTTTAAAATTTAGACAAAATTTATGTCAATGGAAACAGGGTAAGAGGTAAAATGGAAACTAATCGCAACCTGAAATTTTCAGATTTCAAAATTTTAATGTTTCCTTTAATGGTTTAAAAAGTTGAGATAACTAGGAAAGAAAATTTTGAAGTTGACTAAAAACTAATTGACTTTTTTATATATATTTATGTTAAAAGCAATTTAAAAAAAAAAGTTTTAAATATTTAATTTTTAAATGTCTTAACTATAAAAAAGATTTTAAAATAAAATCAGAAACTAAATACGGATATATTTTTGAATTTTGTATATTATATTGATTAAATTTATTTAAATTTCAAAATAAATAGAAAGAAAAGAAAAGAAAAGTGTTGAAGTTATATATATAATTAATATAATATATACCTTACATAACTATAAGATATCCGAAAGTGGCCTAATTTTTTCAGAATTGAAATGTTTTTCCTTCCGAATTTTATCGTATCCGTATCGAATTCGAATTCGAACTTGGTAACTATGGTTACGACTCGTGAATAAAGAATGTCGAGGTTATTTAGGGTTTCAAATAGTTTATTGATGAAAAATAAGATATCGGAGAAAGTGGGATGTATGCTATAATTGGTTGAATATAAAAGGCAAAATGTATAATATTTATATTTATAAATTAAAATGGAAGAATTAATAGTTATAAAGTTATTATAAATTAATAAAATATTTATATAGAAGATATTTTGATAAATGGTTTTGAATTAGAATATTTTTGTATTTTTTGTATTTAATCACTTTCCCCATTTCAAATAGTATACTAGTTAAAACCACATTAATATATATAGTTTGAATATAGAGTAAATACGCCTATATCCAATACGTTATTAAATTTAATTTAAGTAATATAATAAAATGGTTTATTATTATTTAAATAAAATTATATATTATCATTTATATTACTATTACTATATTATATATTAATATTAATATTCTTTAATTAGTCCCAATATAAAATAGATTAAATAAATAATTAATAATAATAATAAGAAATAAATAACAATATTTATATTTAAAAAAAATAATATTAATATAAATATTAATAGCAAATTATCAATCCTTTGTTAATAAACCAAATAGATTGATACTAAATCAAGATCAATAATTAACCAATTAATTAATTATTAGTTAAATTAAATTTTATAATTTAAATAATTAATAATTTAATAATTTTAAATGATTATATAATTATAGTATGGTTGACAATAGGGATAAATATTATAAGTCAAATGGATTAATAATATAAGGTGAAATGATTAATATTATAAATCCATTGGATTAATGAACCCAATTAATTATTAACATTATAAACCCAATGGATTAATATTTTAAATCCCAGGGAATATAAATCCAAGGAATTTGTATTATAAACCAATGGATTATAAACCTGAGAGATTTAAATTAAACCCTAGGATTAATAGTATAAATCTAATGAATAATATTATACGGTAGGAATATGAACCCTCATACTAATAAACCCAAGGGATTGATATCATGAATGAAAAAGACTAATAAACCCAATGGATTATAAACCGAGGAGAATAATATTAACCACAAGGAATTAATATTATAAACCCAAGGGAAATAAACCCTATGGTAAATATTGTAATCCGTAAAATAAACATTGAACCATAATATTATAAACCCAATGGATTTATATTAAACCTAGGGTTTAATATTATAAACCCTATGAATATATTATACCCTAGGAATATGAACCGTTAGATTATTAAACCCAAGGGATTGATATTATAAACCCAAAGGACTAATAAACATAACAAATTAATACTAACAACCCAAGAGCATAATATTAAACCCAAGGGTTTAACATTATAAACCCAAGGTATATAAACTTTAAAATACATATTACAAACCCTAAAGTAAACATGGTTGATTATTGTTGACCATGGTTGATTTTCATATTGACACAATATTTGTCGCAATGCAACGATGGATGGTGATTGGCCATGATTGATTTTAACATTGACATAATTGTCACAATGTGATGTTGGACCATGGTTGACCATTCTTGAACATGGATGACAATGGTTGTCATAATGTGACGTTGGACAAAGAGACAATCATCATCACAATGTGACCATGAGTATTGACCATGGTTTATTTTCATATTCAAACAATCTTTCTCACAATGTGATGTTGCACCATGGTTGATCATGATCGATACTCATATTGAGAGAATCTTTGTCACAATCTGACGTTGGACCATGGTTGACCATGGATGACCATGGTTGTCACAATGTGACATTGGGACATGAGACGATATTTGACACACTGTGACCATCATTATTAACGATCGTTGCCCATTATTGACCATAGTTGACCATGATTGATTTTCATATTGAGACAATATTTGTCACAATGTGACATTGGACCATGGTTAACCATGGTTGACCATGGTTGATTTTCATATTAAGACAATCTTTGTCACGATGTGACATTGGACCATGGTTAACCATGGTTGACCATGGTTAATATTCATATTGAGACAATATTTGGTATAATGAGATGTTGGACTATGGTTGATTTTGATATTGACCATGATTGATGATGGTTGACCATGATTGACCATGATTGACCATGGTTGATGATGGTTTACCATGACTAGACATGGTTGACCATGTTTGATTTTCACAGTGAGACAATCTTTGTCACAATGTGATGTTGGACCATGGTTGACCATGATTGATGATGGTTGAACATGGTTGATTTTCATCTTCAGACAATCTTTGTCACGATGTGACATTGGATCATGGTTGAACATAACTATAAACTGAAGGGATTTATATGAAACCCTATGATTAATATTATAATTTGTATGAATAATATTATACCCTAGGAATATGAACCCTTTGATTAATAAACCCAACAATTTGATATTAAAAACCCAGGGGGACTATTAAACGCAAGGGATTAATACTAAAATCCCGATAGATTATTAACCCATGGGAATAATATTAAAGTCAAGGGTTTTATATTATAAACCAAAGGTATATAAACCCTAAGATAAATATTACAAACCCTAAAATAAACATGGTTGATTATTGTTGACCATGCTTGATTTTCATATTGACACAATCTTTGATAAAATGCAACGATGGACCATGGTCCATGGTTGACCATGATTGATTTTCATATTGAGACAATATTTGTCACAATGCAACGTTGGACCATGCTTGACCATAGTTTATTTTCATATTAAGTCAATCTTTGTCATGATGTAACCATGGTTATTAATGATCATTGACCATGACTGACCATAGTTGACGAAGATTGATATTCATATTTAGACAATCTTTGTCACAATGTGATGTTGGAGCATGGTTGACCATGGTTGATTTTCATATTGCGATAATCTTTGTCACAATGTGACGTTGGACCATGGTTGATTTTGATATTGACTATGATTGACCAATATTTACCATGGTTGACCATGATTGATTTTCATATTGAGACAATATCTCACAACACGACATTTGATCATGCTTGGCCATGGCCTTATATGATTGAACATGGTTGACCATCGTTGATTTTCATATTAAGACAATCTTTGTCACAATGTGATGTTGGACCATAGTTAACTACAAATGATCATGGTTGAAAATGTTTGAACATGGTTGATTTTAAACTTGAGACAATCTTTTGTACAATATGATGTTCAACCATGGATGGCCATGATTATAAACCCAAGAGATTTATATTAAACCCTATGATTAATATTAGAAACCATATTAATAATACTATACCCTAGGAATATGAACTCTTAGATTAATAGACCCAAGGGATTGATATTATAAACCCAAGGGACTAATAAACTCTAGGGATTGATATAATAAAGGAAAGAAAATAATAAACTAAAGAGATTATAAGGCCATGGCAATAATATTAAACACAACGCATTAATGTTATAAACCCAAGGGATATAAGCTCTAAGGTAAATATTATAAACATTAAAATAAACATTGAACCCGAAGATTAATATTATGAACCTTAGGATCAACATTATAAAGCTAGGTAATTAATAAAACCAAGGGACCAATATTAAAAACCAAGGGCTAAGATTAATATTAAATCATGGGAACATAAACCTTAGGGATTAATATCAAACTCTAAGATTCATATTATAAACCGTAGTACTAGAAATTATAAACCTAATCTAAACTTTAATATTATAAATTGAATTTTAAAAAATCCTAATATTATAAACTTTGTATTAAACCCAAGTTTTGTAATGTAACAACGTGACATTAAATAATTACAGTGTAATGTAACATTATGACAATGGACCATGGTTGAGCATGGTTGGCCATGGTCGAAAATGATTAACCATGGTTAACCATGGTTGATTTTCATATTGAGACAATCTTTGTCATAATGTGACATTGGACTATGGTTGATCATGATTGACCATGGTTGATTTTCATATTCACCATATCAACCATGGTATATTCACCATGAATGACTATGGTTGGCCACTACTAACACTCATTAACCATGATTGACCATAGATGACCATGATTGATTTTGACATTGAGATAATCTGTGTCACAATGTGAAATTTGACCATGCTTGATTTTCATATTGAAATAATCTTTGTCACAATGTTACATTGACCATTGTTGACCATGAATGACCATGGTTGACAATTGTTGAACATGATTGAATTTCATATTGAAACAATCTTTCTCATAATGTGATGTTGGACCATGGTTTACCATTATTATAAACCCAAGAGATTTATATTAAACTGTAGGATTAATGTTATAAACCCTATGAGTATATTATACCCTAGGAATATGAACCTTTAGATTAATAAACACAAGGGATTGATATTATAATCCCAAGGGAATAATAAACACAACAGATTAATACTAAAAAGCCAATGAATTATAAACCCAATGCAATAATATTAAAACCAAGGGCTTAATGTTATAAACCTCAGGTATATAAACCCTAAGATACATATTAAAAACCGTAAAATAAACATCATTGACTATTGTTGGACATGGTTGATTTTCATATTGACACAATCTTTGTCAGAATGTGGTGATGGACCATGATTAACCATGATTGATTTTCATATTGAAATATTTGTCACAATGTGACGTTGGATGATGGTTGACCATCGTTGATTTTCATATTGATCAAATCTATGTCACAATGCTACATTGGATGATGGTTAACCATTGTTGACCATGGATAATAATGGTTGTCATAATGTGACGTAGGAGAAAGAGACAATCATCATCATAATGTGACCATGAGTATTGAACATGGTTGATTTTCATATTCAGAAAATCTTTGTCACAATGTGACGTTGGACCATGATTGACCATGATTGATACTCATATTATGAGAATTTTTTGTTACAATGCAACGTTGGACCGGGGTTGTCACAATGAGATGTTGGACCATGAAACAATATTTAACAATATTGTTAAATATTTAACAATATTTAACATGATTATTAACAATCGTTGGCCATTATTGGCCATAGTTGACCATGATTGATTTCATATTGAGACAATCTTTGTCACAATGCAACATTGGACCATGGTTGACCATGGCTGATTTTCATATTGAGACAACCTTTGATGCAATGAGACGTTGGAATAAGGTTGATTTTGATATTGACCATGATTGACGATGGTTGACCATGGTTGATTTCATATTGAGACAATCTTTGTCACAATGTGATGTTCGACCATAGTTGACCATGATTGACCATGATTGATGAGGATTGACCATGATTGACCATGATTGACAATGGTTGACCATTATTGACAAGGATTGACCATGGTTGACCATGATTGATTTTCATATTAAGAAAATCTTTGTCAAATGCAACATTTGACCATGGTTGACCATGGTTTACCCTGATTGGACATGGTTGACCATGGCCTACAATGATTGGACATGGTTGACCATGGTTGATTTTCATATTGAGACAATATTGGAAACAATGTGATGTTGGATTGTGGTTGACCATGAATGACCATGGTAGATGATGGTTGAAAATGGTTGATTTTCATCTTCAAACAATCTTTGTCACAATGTGACATTGGACCATGGTTGACCATAATTATAAACCGAAGGGATTTATATGAAAACCTAGGATTAATATTATAAACCCTATGAATAATATTATACCCTAGGAATATGAACCCTTAGATCAATAGACCCAATGGATTGATATAATAAACCCAAGGGACTATTAAACACAAGCGATTAATACTAAAAACCCATAGGATTGTAGAATTGAGGCTTCTGTGATCCATCATATTTGTAAAAAGAGCTTCGGTGTAAATCACATAAAAAGATTATTGTCCGACGCGTTTCGAACCAACTAGTGTGGTTCATCGTCAGGACAAGTTGAACCACACTAGTTGGTTCGAAAAGCGTCGACAATAATCTTTTTATGTGATTTACGCCGAAGCTCTTTTTACAAACCCATAGGATTATAAACCCAAGATATATAAACCCTAAGATAAATATTAGAAACCCTAAAATAAACATGGTTGACTATTGTTGACCATGGTTGATTTTCATATTGACACAATCTTTCTCAAAATATGACAATGAAACATGGTCCATGGTCGACCATGATTGATTTTCATATTGAGATAATCTTTATCACAATGCAACATTGGACCATGGTTTATTTTCATATTGAGACAATCTTTTTCATGACGCTGCATTGGACCATGGTTTATTTTCATATTGAGACAATCTTTTTCATGATGCTGCATTGGACCATGGTTGACCATTGCTAACCAAGGATGACCATAGTTGTCATAATGTGATGCTGGATAAAGAGAGAGTCATCATCACAGTATGACTATGCTTATTGGTAATTGTTGACTATGGTTGACTATTATTGACCATGCTAGATGATGGTTGATTTTCATATTAAGACAATCTTTGTTACAATGTGATGTTAGACCATCGTTGACCATGATTGATTTTCATATTGGGAGAATTTTGTCACAATGCAATGTTGGACCATGGATAATCATGGTTGTCACAGTGTGATGTTAGACTATGAGACAATCTTTGTCATAATGTGACGATCGTTATTACGGCTCACTGACCATGGTTGATTTTCATATTAAAATTCATTTAAATTTTAACATAATATAATCAAATTAAAAAATAATATAAAAATAACTTATTTATTTAAGTATTTTAATTTTAATTTTCAATTCGAATTAATATTTTTTATTTATTTTTTTTTTTTATATATATTTTGGAATTTATATAATGTATAATTTTAAAAAAATGATTTTAAACAGTCGCGATTTCATCTTCTGCCATCTCTAACAGCCGCGGATTCATCTTCTGCTTCAGCTGGGCACTTATTTAACGATCTCGGCTTCTTCGACCACTTAGGTACCTTTCTCCTCGGACTCCAGCTGGCATGATTTTGCTTTGGGATCCTTCGCCTTGTGATTTTCAGAGTCTAATTTGTTCGATCCAACCATAAGAAATAAACCAAATGTTGGTATAAGAAATCTGCAGCTGAATATGGAGTTGTTTATAATGTGATTTTTTGGAGATTCTGGTGACAGAATCTGGTGGAAGAAATTGAGGTTAAATCTTGATTCGTTGTAGTTAAAATAGTTTTCTAACTGAATATTTAGATTCAGCAGAAAAACTCCTGGGACCCTTTGATTGTGCAGAAAGTAGCTATCAAACTTGCCATTCCAATAAATTGCGGCCGGATTTTAACCCAAAAACCCACCAAAAAAACTTTCCAAAAGTCGCATTATAGACCACTGCGCTGAATATCTCCATCCCTGCTCGCCAACAGACTCAGCTTTATCGATTTCCTCTGCCTCCGAAGAGTGCATGTATGTCCAGAGACGTGTCAGATCTCGCAGACTTGGAGCGAATTGAGATTCTCTCAGCTTTATCGATTTTTTTGCTTCCGAAGAGTGCAACTGTGTCCAGATACGTGTCGGATATGGCAGACTTGCAGCGAATTTAGATTCTTGGCCATGTAAGTGGGGGCAACATGTACAAGGTCCAACACAAGAAGCATTGACCAGAAGTATCGATTGTAATGGGGGCAACATGTACAAGGTCTGACACAAGAACCATTGACCAGAAGCATCTACAGTAACAGTCGTAGCTTCAGTTCCCTTTTCATTAACCTCTAGAAACGACTTGTGAAAAAAATTTGTAATTTGCAGTGACCTGGAAATGCACCATTTCTGTGAAGTCTACAACATTAGAAAAAGGAAGCTCCAAACCGAACTTTTTCAGAAATTTCTGTGCCTCAAAAGAAAAGGAAAACCCAACTTTTGCAGAATTTTTGTGCCTCCAAAAAAAAAGAAATCATGAAGGAGGTAGCTGAAAAAATATGACATCAACATCATGTCCTCCGGATAGATGATTCTCACAAAAATTAAGATTAACAGTTTTCTATAGATCGAGCAGGCGGCTCTTCTTATTGCGCAAGAGGAAATACATGTAAAATGACAGCGTTTTCTTTCCTTGGACATAGGAAATACATATAATTTGGTAATTGCCAACTCTCTTAATAAATTGATTCCTTTTTGTAGTCATCACGGACGCTTTCCCAGTTTCACCGTTAAGCAAATTAAAATTACCTTCCTATGTTGCTGAGGAATCAAATTCTTTTTTCCATATACCCTTGAAGAATAAGGCATTTGTTAGTACCAGTCTCGTATATTTGTTTACAGAATCAACTGGAAGTGGTTCCTGTATTTTCCCTTTTGTTTCATCTACAACCCATTTATTGATCTCCATTCTTGTGTTGCTTTCAAACATTTTATGAGCTTTGAAAAGACAAATTATACAAGAAATTGCATCAATTCCCAGCTTCCACAAGTATAAGACTAGAAGCTGCATAACCTTTTAGAAAAAAAAGAACAATAGCAAACTGAGTTTAAGGTACGGTCAAAGACAGAATTCATTTTAGACAAACATGCTTTACTATGATTACAAGAAAACTCATAACTCTTACCAATCAACCATTAGACCTCATTTAAGTTCAGTAGGAAGTTCAACTTGATCTAGATAAGATTTTCAGCAAGTAGAAGAAAAGAGAAACACAAATATTTCAATCTCACGGCCTCAAGTTCGACATAGATTTGATACCATTTACCTATTGTTTCTAAAAAACGCATAAGGATGATACAGTTTAGGAACTTGGTTATTCCAATCATTAGTTCACTAGTCGGTTGTTTAGATGATCTTCCCAAGTCTTTTATTCCTTCGTTGTACTTTGCACCTTTAGGAACAACAATTGCTAGTTAAGGTAATTGCTAGTTAAGGTCTTATGAGGTGTCTAATATTGACGTCCTTGCTTGTTACGGCTTGATTGGCGGTAAAGAGTTTTTCCGTTTCACTTGTTGTAACCGCCTTTCCCAACGCAGCCTCGCTAACCTCATATGCACTGTCCCTCTTTGATGCACTCTCCTTCTTTGAAGTGAGCCCTACTGTCAGTTTTTTTTTTCTTCTATTCATGCATAATCTCATCTTCTTGTTCGTAGAGGAGGTATTGGACCCTATACAACTATGGTGAGAATATTGGCTGGCGTTCTATTGGTGCATACTAATCTCCCCTGGTAATCCTCGCCCACGTTTTTTACAGTGTAACTGAAGGGGTTATTGGAGTTAAGTTCTTATGGCTTGCAGTAATTGCAACAAATCACAGGTGAGTAAATTTTCTGTATAGATTTCCCTTTAATTATGCATAATACAGATGATTTATTTTTTTCCAACACAATTCTTCACCATAATTCAGTTTATATGTAAAAATTGCTTCGATATTTAATAATGAAAAGGACTACATGTATTTATCTCCTTTCTGCACATTAATTTGAATATCATTACTCATTTATTTCAATTTCCTTTCTCAAACCATATATTTTAATCTACTTACAACTCAATGAATATTTTTGGTTGAAACCTTCAGATTTGTGGCCATCACCGAGTGCTTTACAAACTTGATAAACTATTTATGGAAGATTGTGGATTTCGACCAACCGGGATGCCTGTGCAGAATATAGGAGTCTAATTGCCAGGGTTATGCAGAACACTATTTCTGCTAGGCTTTGGAGAAACCAGGATGGATCAAATGATATGGCATCAAAGGCAATGTCAAAGAAATGGTTCTCGATTAATTTCCTCCAAAATCATGCAGCGGATTATTTCACCAAAGTTTTGGCATCGACCTCTGCACCTTCGCAAACACATAGTATTCATTTGATTTCCATTCAAAATGTCTTAAAATTTAGAAAGTAAATGTTGAAGTAACTGCCAAGAATCGATTATTAGTGTGATTTGATTATTAGTGTAATTTTCAAACTTGGGTTCTTGCAACTTACATCCTATCTTCCTCCCGAGTTATCATCTAGCGCTCTCCATATGGGCTTCGTACAGATAGGGAAATTGGAATGACATAGAATCATGTGAACAATGCATTGTGTGTTAAAATAACGCAAACAAGGCAACACAAATGCAACAAGCTCCCCAATTTCAAAATGATCGAGACAAAAAAATGCACCTCATAGATTCTCCTGAAATGCTCTATTCATTGTACGGCCATAAGGATCCCTCTCATGTAACTTTGTTC
This sequence comes from Pinus taeda, assembly GCA_000404065.3. Lineage (NCBI taxonomy): Eukaryota > Viridiplantae > Streptophyta > Pinopsida > Pinales > Pinaceae > Pinus > Pinus taeda. The sequence goes on along the minus strand of APFE030841238.1, from coordinate 50,693 downwards.
TTCATCAGTCTCCACTACCCGCACTCGTTCGTCGTACGAAGTTACCAACCACATAGGCATTGGAAGCATTCACAAAAAAATAAAGCATCAACTGTGTAAGCTTTATTATCCCTATAATTGTTACCGAGAGGCATGAATTGTAACACGTGTATAACTAGAAGGCATGAATTGTAACAGATGTGTATAACTGGTGGGAAGAAGAAGCGGTGGCTCTCCCCTTCCACTCATTGAACGATGATGCCACGTTACCAACAACAACACCTATGTTCAAAATCGTTTTTTTTATTGAAATTGCAACCATTGGATTCATTGGTTCGCGCTCCCATCATAACAACCACTTTGTTCTCCCATCACAATAACCGTGGATCAATGATTCAGACAGAGCATATTCACTTCAGAATCAAGTGTAACCGTCGATCTAAAAAAATCAATTGTAGCGTCGATCTAAAAAAATCAACCTTAGTACATCCACCTGAGGTTGATATAAAGATGCCTATATTATTCATTTTCATCTTATTTATCGTCATTGTCACCACTATTTTCTCACCCTCCAATGTCTTGCGTCTTCTGTCGAGAGCGATTTGATCGTAGAACCAAAATGTTGTTTGTTCAGGTCATTTGAGATAAACCATGGTATGCATGTCGAAATACATGTACATGCTCAGACCGAGCCAATGGGTCACGCTTGATCATTTTTTTCATGGTGCATGTGTTTCTCGGAGGAGTCAACTTTTTTTTCCATGGCTTCACAATTATTTCCTTATCGTGTTGTGTGAAAGAAGAGACAGAGGGGTCTCTTTCAGACTAGATTTGCTGAGGTTAATTCAGAGATTTGGATTGCACAACTAAACAAAGTTAAAAGCTTAAATTTTACTCACAACAAAACAGAATAAAAATAGAGTAGACTGAAGATTTTGAGTATATTTTGGAATACATTGAGAAACATATACATTGAAAAATATTTATATGGAAGTTGCGGCTCCTTCACAAAGTAAAAACAAGGAATGTATACATATGTAAACATTAACATAAAATAGAGTAGACTGAAGATTTTGAGTATATTTTGGAATACATTGAAAAACATATACATTGAAAAGTATTTATATGGAAGTTGCGGCTCCTTCATCCTTCACAAAGTAAAAACAAGGAATGTATACATATGTAAACATTAACATAGTTATGATCATAACATAATTACCAGATACCATAAGGTCTAGGTTAAGAGAATTTTCTTATTTATGCACAACATGCACAGATTGAGAACCACAGTTCTCAACTTAGCCAAGGCATATGACACCTTAGATCCATTTACTTTACTTTTCTCATGTATGTACTTCTACCATCCATTTAACACAATGGACCCAACGAGTCCAGTCGATTTTCATAGTCTTACCTTCCGTTGCACTTACTCATGCACCGAGCTTCATCCATGTCTTACATTACCCATTAGGTACCACACATCTCTTCATGAGCTCCATTAACTTTTCTCTTTCCCAACCAATTCCCAAGACTCTCAAAACATACAAGACAATACAAAGAAGCAAGAAAAAAAAAACCATGGAAAGCAATAAAAATATGACACCACAAACAAAGCGGCAAGGCCTTGCACCAGTCGTGAACAAAACCAAAATCAAGCTCAACAAATCACCAAGGACCAAAAGCACAAGAATAACAATAGATACCATGACTCAATCCCCGTGGTTCCCAAGGAATCTCAACATAAGCCTTCTGTAAGATTTCATGGCAACTTCTCTTGCCATGAAACTCCCTACATGACACTACCATAAACACAAAACTGTCAGTGCATAAATAAACATAACAATACATTAATTACCTTAGCTTGTTGTAATAAGCATGTTGCTTTGAAATAAATAGATCCACGCCATGTCTTGTCAAATACATGTCCATGAATATATCACCTATCCACATAATTTCAAACAAATCAAGGATAATAGGACTTCAGGTATGCAAAGCACTCATTCCTTTGGAATTAGGGTTTCCAAACATAGCCAAAGGAATTATTGCCCAATTCCTTTCTTTTACCTTTTTACCTTGTTGCAATTTAGGCTACTATGTGCTATCACTTTACCCAACTGTTAAGTATATATAAGCACATCAAATATTACCTTGTGAAGCTAATACTAGGAATGTTACCCTGCAACCGTTCACAGATGTCAACCACATGTTCCAAATATCAAGATAATAATATATATCAATTTGAAATCAACCTTTACCAATACTAACAATCATGTCATAATCAACAATCAACTCACATTCACTAGACATAATACATAATGCTACAACTATCACCTACTTACACTCAAGTATGTATCAACTTTCTCAACGCATATGTGTTAGTAAAACCATCTTAAAACAAGAGCATTTGAACACATACTCATATTATACAATTCATCAAACATTCAACCAACTTGTAAACATACAATGTGAAATTAATCAATTAGACGACATAATAGACACCAAACTCTCAAACACCCAATAAACAACATAATCAAACATTCAAGCACAAGATAGACGACATAAGCAAGCTCATACCTTAATATATCTCATGGGTGGCTATCTTGTATGCACAAGCAATCTAGATTAGCATGGTATAACTTCACAACACATCAGCTTAGGCACAAATAAGGTCATGATATACATAACGATAACTAACTAACATGTTCACATCATAAGCTCATAAACATTTATCTTTCATGCATAACAACCACATATATGCATAGTCAGTCTAGATTAGTGTGACATAATATCACAACATATTAACTTATACCTTAATGTCATAACCCTAACAATTTGCATAGACCAATCCAACTCAATATGATACATATAGCATCAACATCTTAATGTAATAACCTTAATCACTAATTTATTAGCATAAAACAACAAGTAAAACCTATAACATACTCATCAACAACATATAACATATAACATAATCATCAAGTTTTATAACCTAAAACAACAATAGAAATGCATATAATCATAAGTTACTATCATTCGTGACTATCCCACACATGTGCATATGACTATACAACTCAACTAACATCTATCGCGTATGTAACCATAAGATCAATAGAATGAAAGGAATACACATAACCATAAGGCATATAACAATCCTTAATGTAAATACTGGCATGCCCAACATACAAAAATATATGAGGACATATTCTTGCCTCACTGTCCAATGCTACAACTTCATTTTAATGATTTTCATCTCCTGCTCTATCTCATCCAACACATTAGCATCATAACATACCAATATCATCATCATAAACTAATTGCATATAATGACCTCATGCACAACAACTATCACCATCACAATGCATGCTTAACAACATATAAACACCAACATGCATAACAAATGCATATACAACTATGCACTCATGATGACACATCCCACAACAACACGATCAACCTTCACATAGTGACATCACTACAACCATGATCAACACCATGCAAATGCAAGAAGCACATGGATTACAAGCATAAGAAACATATATGCAACTGACATGAATGCATGACCAACACATCACCCATCCAATCCAAGGGGTGAACCATGCTCTGATACCACTCTGTAATGCCCTCCTTCCACATCTACCTAAGTAACCAGCTAACGAGGGTAAACATGCCACAAGAGGATACTATGATAAGATTCAACGTCCTATTTGACCTTAAGGAAATTGAATCAACTATAAGACAAGATAAAGACATTCCACATTAGTTACATGACCCCTGAGAACCATCCCAACACTTCAAGCAACTAGACCATGGGTCCCACTGAAGTTGTTTTACCACTTAACCTCTGCACACTCTCATACTATAGGCATGCCAGTGTCTAGGAGGCTTTGGACGCTCTCATGCTATAGGCATGCCACCATCTAGGGACTACTTTTGTCTAGTTTTGTGCGAGAATCAATGGGATTTAAGCGACTTTTTCAGGCCCAGAACCTAGGTCACTGCCCAGAATGGAATGACACCTTCATAATAGTAAAATAACAAGGAAGCGACAGTATATCACTTGAATGAGACCTTGAATGGACCCCTACTAGCCATGACGGGCATTTTGTCAAACATATCACAAATATGTAATTTACTAGTGTAATTAAAAATCTAAGCGTAGGGATCTCATACTTACCTGAGAATTGCTAAGAATCATATCTCCCTTATATCATTTGTTGCATTGACATCTATTACATCATAGATACATTGTCTATTCGTTTACAAGTAAAAACATGATGAGATTCATACATAGCCACTATCATAAAACACATAAATAACCAACATAATCCCAACAGAAATACCAATGAAATCCCAACCATATGATCCACATATAAATCAGTATAATACTCATAAAAATACAAGGAGAAATAACCTTTCACTAATGATGCAAAATTCAAACCGGGATGGGACTTCCACATTCTAATTGACCATAGAATGGCTGAGACAAATGTCTCTTCAGTCATTCAACCTCATGCCATATTCCAAGCATGAATGTGGGACTAAAATTAATAGAACCAACCAGGGCATACCGAGGCTAAACCACCTCAACCTCATCAATAGAAACCATGATTTACCGTAATCCATCCCGAATCATTAGGCCAACACAATAAACATGTCATAACATTCTTTACCATGATCTCCACTTGATCACTAGGCCCAATAACCATGGATGTCGTCGGATTTCTCCACCTACACCATGAGGAATTTTACTCTCCCATAGTCTCTTAGGTTCTACTGCAATCCAAACCCAGATTAGTAGGCCCTAAACCGAGACCGTCTCTCCAAGCTTTACCACATATCCAAAAAATAGGATTACTAGGCCCAAGGAAGAGCAAACCACCTCTTGGCTTTACTGTATATCTTGCTATTCACCGAAAAGGATTCCTAGGCCCACTAAGGCAATAAAATCCTAGCTTTACCACAACCCATAGTCTGGCTCAGGGGTCGCTAGGCCAGTGGCTTTACCATGATCCAGATTATGGTTCATGGGCCACCCGACCATGTTCTCTATCATACAACTTTAACTGCACTCCATACCAACCTAGCATAAGGACTTTTTCTCCAACTATGCGCAAGGGTAGGTAACCTGCACATTTTGTAATTATATCCACAGAGAAATATTCAATCAACAAGCATTTGTGTCCCCAATTATCTTCAAAATATTCCAAACTTTGCTCTTTTGATAGTAATAAAAACTATTTATCTCTTCAAGTGACCAAGAAGACAGGCAACCATTATTGACAACAAAAACAAGTTGATTCTTGTATAACCCTAATGACATACATTGTATATCAACAATAGGAACAAATGAATAACCTCAATTGTTTTTGTTCAATTCCAACTAGTAGATAGTGTAACTGTAAGCAGGGTAATCTTCATAATATTTGTCTAGATATAGCCAATAAAACTTTTCTTTAAATAAGATAACCTACTTTGGTGGCGTTACACCACTGCGTGGAAGCCTTGTCCTCTTCCAAACATTATTAACACTACTGCAAATGAGAAAATGTGAGTCCATGTTCTTAGAAACATGTTTCAAAAAAACCCATTCATAATTTCCTAGACTGTATTTTTGCAATAGAGAGAAGAATCCTCACTCCTAAACACTAAGAACTCCAACATTTCTAAACATTTTCATAAAAGGGTTAACAATGAAATATTTTTTTGTATGCAAATAACATCTAGGTGTGCAAGGAAATACCATAGTAGACAAGTGACCACTATATTTAAGGTATGGTGCTAGGTAGCAATGATCGGGAAAACAAGTGGAGAAAGAAATAAACCCTAACTCTTTCTCACGATATTGATCACAAGTCGCAAAGAAAAGTAGGTTTTCCAAAACAGTACATCATTGTCTACAAACCAACTTAAATTTCATCAATATTGACAAAGGAAGCCAATGAAACAAAAGTTCAATAATCTCAAAGGGGAGGAATTTGCAAATAGCAAGATCCATACGAAAAGCAACAACTTTTGCTGGAAAGAAAGGAAATCTTCACTTGTGTACTACAAAGAAAAAAAATGTATCAATCAGAATAACAACAATGCTCATTCATTATTTGAATGTGAAATAAATTAGAAAAACATTCCATTTTCATCATTACTTGGTTCCCATACAATTCAATATTACACTAAATAAATTAAATAGTGAAACTTAAAAATTCATAAATAAATAAAAAACACACACACATACACAAACACACATTCTACTAAAAATTTCAAATTCATCTAATAAGCACTAAAATTTAAAATTCATTCTCAAATTAAAATTTTATATAATAACATTACGCAATATCAACTCAACTCAATAAAATAGTAACAAAAATAGCCATAAACAACTTTAAACGTTTATTACTTCGATCAACACTTGTACTAAGTAATGTTGACTCGTTCATTCCTTGATTTTCCCTCTCTACACCTATGTAAGATTTTTTTTTTTGAAAATTAGCATGATATTAATTTATTCTGTTTTCTATATTAAATTATATGAAAAGTTCTAAGTAAAGGAAAACATATAATTGAAAACAATTCATAATAATTCATAATAAATATTTTTTATTACTTAAATATGTTTATTAATTAATATGTTTTTTATGTGGTTGTACTAGTTGATATTAGATTTAGTAAAGATTTAGATTAGTAATTTTTTTTTTTTTTTTATCAATTATGATATTGTAAAGAATATTAATCTTTCCTTATAATTTAGGAAGTTAAGATTAAATGTACATAGAAATCTATTAAATTAGTTGTGGCATTTGTTTCACTATTTCTTAAAATAAAAAAAAATTTCATTGAAAATAATAATTCTAAAAGCATGATTGATTAAATAAGATATATATCCCAAGGCTAAACCACTTCACCCTTATCAATAGAAACCAAGATTTACCGCAATCCATCCTGGATCATTAGGCCAACATAATAAACATGTCATAACATGCTTTACTATGATCGCGAGTTGATCACTATGCCAAACAACTATGAATGCCACTAGATTTCTCCACCTACACTGTGAGGAATTTTATTGTCTCCTAGTCTTTCAGGCTTTAGGGTAATCCAAACCCGGATTAGTAGGCCCTAAAACGAGACCGGCTGTCCAAGCTTTACCGCATATCCAAAACATAGGATTGCTATACCCAAGAGAGGGTAAAATACCTCTTGGATTTATTGTATATCCTGCTAGGGGTCACTATGCCAGTGGCTTTACCGTGATCCAGATTCTGGTTCAGAGACCACTCGACCATGTTCTCTACCACTTGACCATGTTTTTTATCATTCGAAGAGCCACCTTACTCAACTTCGAATCCACCCAACAATCTAGCTCAACCAAAACATGAGAACCCCATTCATAGAAAATTTTAGGGGCGAATTTTCGCCCTTTGGCGAAATTAAGGGGTTTTAAATTTTTAGTGGGCGAATATTTTGTATCATAGTAAATTTTTACAAATTGCCTCAAATTTATTTTATAAAAAAATTAGGTATGGCGGTTAGCCCACCTTACTTTAAGGGAGAGGGCAAAAAAAGGGTAAATTTAGCCCTTGAAATTAGGAGTTACAACCTTCCATTCCCCTAATTTTCAAGAATAGTTTTATTTAAGTGAATCCCTATGGGCCAAATACCATATTTATAAAAGAGGTATGGTAAATTAATAAAAATATAAATTAAATGAGAGGTATGGTAAATAAATAAAACATTTTTTATATTTACTTTAATAAGTCACCTTATATACATGAAGAGTGTAAAAAAACTAAAAATATAAATAAAGTGGAGGTATGGTAAATAAATAAAACCTATTTTCATACTTACTCAAAAGGTATGGTAAATAAATAAAAATATAAATAAACTAGAGGTATGGTAAATAAATAAAATCTCTTTTTATATTTAGTCCATAACCTTCTTTCTATTTATGAAGGCTCAAAAAAGAGGTTTTATTTAGGTGAATCCTATGAGCCAAATACCATATTTGTAAAAGTGGTATGGTAAATTACTAAAAATATAAATAAACAAGAGGTATGGTAAATAAATAATATTTTTTTTTTTATATTTACTCCATAAGTCACCTTATATTTAAGGTCACTCAAAAAATGCTTTATATTTAGGTGAAACCTATGGGCAAAATACTATGGGGCAAATACCATGGGCTAGATTATTATTAATACCATGCAAAAAAAACATTATTAACCCTAATATTAGTATTAATAAAAATAAAAATGGCACATGGTATTGACCCATGCATTCATGTGGAATGTAGTCTATTTAAAGGTGGGAATTAAACCATCATAGATCCATCTTTACTATGGATCTACTAAACCCCGAGAGGGATCAAATATCATGATATGCAAACTATCATAGAGTGAAAAAATATTTGATCCCTCTCGGGGCTTGGTGGATCAAGAGTAAAAATGGATGTTGTAATTTAATGTATGTTAAAACATTTACTTCGTTAAAAATAAAAAATAAAATAAAATCAATTATTAATTTTATTAATTTTTTAAATTACTAATAGTAATTTTTAAGCTCCAGGTTTATGATAACCCATGGTATTGACCCATGGTAATACCATGGTATTCATGTGAGCATAGCTTGTTGAAAGGGGAAATTCTATCATCTTAGATCTGTCTTAATTCTGTGTCTACGAAGTGCTGAGATGGATAAATAGATTTCATCCCTCTAAGAGTGGTAGATGTAGAGTTACGATGGATATATGTTGGTTTTTATGATAATGAAGATATTCTAGGAAATTATATTGTAAAAACATCTTAAGGTGAATGGTTAAAGCTACATTTAGTCACTTCACAAAATTTAATAAAAAATACCAATATCTCCATTAATATTGGTTTTTCTGATTTAACAAAAAAAATTCAAAATAGTGAAACCTTATCACTTTTTCCACATCACCCTCGCAGAAGATTTCCCACCATTTTTCAAACATTCTCATTATGATATCTTCATGAAAAAGATTAGGTACTGATGTTGGATTAGTTTTTTGAAAAATAAGTTGGTTTGTACAACCTTTCATCTTTTGTGCTATTCTTAATTTGTCCTAATGATCTGTAGGGGTTGGAGCCACTGCACCATATTTTCCTAAAAGGTCGAGATTGTTCACCAAAAAGGAAATTAATCTACATGTTACAACGTTGTTAAAAAATTCCAGACGTATGAGGGTATTTAATTATGCTAATAAGCAATCTAGATTGGGAGAGACGTAATTAAATTTTATTATTTAATTGAAGATTTCCAATTAAAATAATAATAAATCTACATTTATATATTCATATATTGATTAGAAGGCTTCTCACAATGGTCACTTCTTTCAATTAGATCCCCTCCAAGACTTTGGGATACCTAATACTTTCTTATATAATATAGTTGGGGCTTGCTACTTATTGGCATGTTGGGGTAAATAAACTTGATGTGTTTTTTCTTATCTCGTAGTTGGAGTCTATGGAATAAGAAAGAAATTTGATAACTTGAAAAAAATGGTAGCTTGACAAAAGTTGTAGAGAAAAGATTAATCTCTTCTACCTTGACAGAACTCATGGTCAATATCAACACCTACAGGAACATTGTTGTGAAATATTATCAAAAGTAATAGAAGGATATGAAAGAGTGTATTGTAAGAACCTTGACAAATACAACCACTAAAATTTGGAACATTGTTTGTAGGAAGAGAAAATTATGTTTCTTTTTTCCAAACATGTATGTTAGTATATAACAGTTTAATGAATATGTTTTCTTATTATCATATATGGTTTCATACTTTAACAAAACATTTGCCAAGACTTCACAATGTTTTATTATTTAGTACAAGATTTGCCAAGATCTTACAAGATTTTATAATTCAGTGAAAGATTCTCCATTATTGTACAAGATAGTATAATCTGGTGAGAGATTCGCCAAAAAAATTATATATACATATTATATTATTGATAAAATCACCTCCCATTTTTCCTATGTATCATGGGGATTAGCCCATTTATTATACATATAAATTTAGGGCGGTTCTTAAAATTTTCCCTGACCCCATCACAACATGGTTATCCAGAAATGGCAAGGTTAAGCTGAAAAATATTATCACACCTAGCAAAACCCATGCCATAACAACAAAATAACCATAGGAAATACCATGCATGCTAAATCTAATAAGGAAAATACACATGAAAATCGATACCAGAAAATAATATTGTTGTAGCTACTTGATATTGCCTTTCCCTACCTAATCTTTGCTTCCTCTTGGCCTCTTTGCCTTTATTGACCCAATGTCAAAATGCTCAAAGAAAACTCTAAGTGTCCAAGAGTATGAGAGGACTGGGAGAGATAGAAGAATGTGAGAGCTCTAAAATTGAACTAACAATAGGTTACACTTACCAAGCTTGCCCACTAATCCTCGGGTCCTTTTTATCAATGAGGCCTCTATTTTCTTCATTTTCCATTACTTTCATTCATTTTCCTCCTCACATGAAACTTGTGACCTTTCACCTTGGTTTTTCTCCTAATTTCCATTATTTTCATAAATAATACACTAATTAATGCCATTGCCTTTGCCAATTTCATTTAGCAATAATAATCGAATGAACACCCACTAGGATGTTTTACCCAACATTCAGCTTGGAATAAGTGTCTCATCAACTGTGGTATATATTTTTACATGACTTTTTAACCAAGGTTGTTATAGAAATCATTCTTCTACATTCATTACACTTGACCAAATTTTTCTTGGGAGAAAGAAAATAACCTTTGTAAGAACGAAATATCTACAAAACAAATAAAATTTGTTAATGAAACAAAAACAATCTACATTTTCTTCATTATTGCATCGTCCATGAGCAAGTCATGGAACTAATATTTCTTGCAATTTTTTTTCTCAATGACTATTCGCTTGAGCAATATTTTACAAAAAAACATCAAGAAAGAAATGTGTAGAATAATATAAATTTAACATTGGCAACCATTAAACCTTTCAAATTAAATCGGCATTAAGCACATGTGCTCTGCTAAGTGGAAAATTTTCCTAACTTTACTTGTCTTCAATAATATTCTTTGTAAATCTACATCGACAAATATTGGTTCCAACATTTCAAATAGACCAACCCAAATTATCAACAATTCTAGCAATCATATTACTATCACCAAAAAAATAAAATGCAACAACTTCTTCCTTGGAATTAGATTCCCTATCTTCCATTATAACATCTCTTGCACCATTTCCACAACCCCTAAGGTTCTCATCTTTATCAAGGGACCCTATGTAAACAAAATGTTCCAAAACATACAACATCTCAGAAGATATATGGAATAGCAACAAAATTTGGAGAGAATTAACAACAAAGCAAACAAACATGCAAAAAAATGTTTTCCTACCACTAGTAGAAAATGAGAAATTAATTACTAGGTGACTAAGAAGGTTATTCAACACAACTTTTCCAAGTGAAATACTACAAAAAATGAACAATCTTAAGTGTCCGAAATAAAAATGACTAACATAAATCACTAATTTAATCGCGGGTTAAAATATTTGACTAGATAATAAGTAATACAACTAAAAATGGCTAACGTGAATGACTAATTTAGTCTAAGAACAAAAATACAACTACCTAACAAGTACTACAATAATATGAATCAATTTTTTATGTTATTCATCTTAATTGTGTCAAGCAATGTAAACTTACAAGTGGCAGGGGATTGAAAGGCTATTAAAGATTTTTTGAAAGGCTATGCTTCCTTTAACACTTCTTCATCCTCACACTGTGTATAGGTGAGCCAACTTTGCATTATTTATCTCTAATAATTTGTAATTTTAAAAATATATTTTTTAATAAAAAAAAATATTTATTTATTTTTTTAAAATCTATTCATTGAATCTAATTGGATCTAGTTCCAATTTGAAATTAAGTTGAAGAGAAGTTTTATTTTTTAAGACTATAATATCAAATAAAAACTACTTTAATTTCATATTAACTAACGTAGATCCATCTTAATCCCGAATCTATCAAGCGCCGAAAGGTATCCAATCTTTTCAGGTGAAAACTTTTTTTTTTTTCTAGTGGAAAACTTGAGGAAATTTTTGCACCTCAAAATATTGGATCCCTCTCAATGCTTGATAGTTATAGGGTTAATGTGGATCTAGGTTGGTTATATAGTACTATTCAATATCTATATTTGCATTCGTGTCTCTTTGTTATTCTGTCTCTCTATCTCACCCCCTAAACATACACACAATCTCTCTCCCTCTCTTTTCCTTCTCTACCTATCTCTATCTACCCCTTCTCTCCCTCTCTATCTATATCCTTCTCTCTATTCCCCCCTACTCTCCTCTCTCCCTCACTCTCTCTCGATGACTCCCTTGTCACCCACTCTCTCTCCATCTTTCTCCCTCTATGTTTTTCTTGTTCCCTCCCTCTCCTACCCCCTCCAATTCCATCTCTCTCTCCTCATCCCTATCTTCCTTCCTATATAGCCCTTATTTCCCACCTCCCTCTATCTCCCTCCCCAATCAAATATCCCTCTCTCTCTTTCTCTTCCGTCCAACTCTATCACTATCTCCCCCATCCCTATCCTTCTCCATCTCGTATATCTCCAACTCTCTCCCTTCCCCTTCTCTCCCTCTATCCTCTCCTCTTCTTCCTCTTCCCTCATCTCCTCTCTCCCTCACTCCCTCTCCATCTCTCCCTTCTCACTCCTCTCTCTCTCCACCTCCATCTCTCTATGTCTTTGTTCTTTCTTCCCTCTCTCCTCCACTCCAATTGCCTCTCTCTCTTTACCCCATCACTCTCTCTCTCCACCCTCCAACTTTTTCACTATCTCCTTCCCTCTCTCCACCCCCTCCCCAACTCTCTCTTCAATTTGATCACATTGTATTGTGTTCAGAAACTATCTAAATTTAAAAATCCTATTTGGTTGTAAAATATTAAACCTATATTTCAGATCAGTATTTTCAAAGAAAATAAAATAATGGAAAACTTTAAAAAATCACGCACTATATTTAATCTATTATAATTAGTCAATTTTCTTGGTCTCATCTCTTGGATCCTTAGTAAGATGGATCTATGCCAGTTATATCCATCTATTGCCAGTTATATAATATATATATATATATAAAGAACCGACATAGATCCATCTTAGCTTACTTTTATTAAAACCTTAATTTAAATTCTATGAGAACATTTTTAGTAGTTGTGAGGATAGAGGGTTTAGATATATCTCAAATTGTAACATTTTTCCTTTTAGATTCAATTAAAGAAATGAAGTAAAATTAAATTAAAATAAAATATTTTTACTATGAAATAAATTATGGTTTTTTGGCATGTGGTATTGATAATCCATGGTATTGTAACAAACCTGATTTACAAGTTAATATCCATGCTAAAGTGAGGGTGTATATTCATGGTTAACAATCTTGTCATATTGTTATAAAATATTTTGATTGTGAAATAATGTATGTTTTTTTGGGCATGTGGTATTCATAATACATGGTATTGACCCATGCTATTGTAAAAAAAGATATTTTTTACAAGTTAATAATAATAGTGTGGGGGTTGAATATCCACAGTTAAGAATCTTATCATATTGTTATAAAGTTTTTGGACTTGTAATATTGATAATTCATGGTATTGGCCAGTGGTATTGTAAACAAGCTTATTCACAAGTTAATAACAAAATCAAAATATAACAAATTGAATTTTATTATTTTTATCAATTTAACCTTTTATTATTAATTGAGGCCATATTTAAATATTTACATTCATCCCAATATCATTTCTAACTTCTTATTCTTCCTTTTAATTTAGGGTGTGATGCAAAAATATCAAATTCTTATTAAAAACATATCATTTAACCCAATTGCAATTTATATATTTTATTTTATATTATAAATATTTCTTTTATTTTTTCCATTATAAATATTTATTCTTCTTTTTCCATTTCCATTTTAGCGATTCAAATAAAATATGGGAAACACAGCATCAATGATTAGATGGAGGAAGGGCAAGGTCATTTAACCCAATCACAATTTATATATTTTATTTTATATTATAAATATTTCTTTTATTTTTTCCGTTATAAATATTTATTTTCCTTTTCATTTCCATTTTAGCGATTCAAATAAAATATGGGAAACACAACATCAACGATTAGATGGAGGAAGGGCAAGGTCATTGGGCATGGAGACTTTTTCCATTTGTACATGGGTATGAATTTGGACTCGGGAGGGTTTTTCCTTTTTACTAAGGATGTTTTTTGTTCTTATGGGTAAACAATTTCGAGGCTTTATATGATCAAAGCATAAATTTCATCTAGAGTTGAGGGTTTAATGATTATGATCATCAAAAGGCAATGCACAAGTATGCATTTTGCATGTCCTTATTGTATAAAGGGTTTAATGATTATGATAATGTAGATCTTGGTTACGGACAATAATTCATCAAAATGCAATGGACAAGTAAGCATTTTTCATGTCCTTACTGTACAAATCAGTTCGCTCCTCCCTAGCTTTTCAAGGGTAATGCATGAAATTTTATTTTTTCTTTTCACCTTTTTTTAGTGGTTGATTTTTTGTGTAACAGAATCTACCATGCCCAAATTCAAAGGGCTCGAGTGATGCAAGCAAATTTTCTGGTAGGATGCAAATACTATATATTCCTCAAACTTTGTTACATGGAATTAAAATATCTTGGAATCATGAACATAAAATATTTTATTTTTCATCCTTAGATTTTGATATCAATGCCTATAATTTTAAACCATATTAATATATTTTAAGTAGAATATAATTATATCCATTAAACCTTACAACTCTCCAAATCTTAGGTTAATTTTAGCTAAAAATGAGGAACCTGAATGGATTTTGCAATTTAGACTCAATGCTTACAGACAATGATTAAAAATGGAAGAACCCAAATAGTCTGATAAATTTTACCCACCCATCAATTTCCAAGACCTTTGCTATTATTCTTAACCTAAACAAAGAGAGTAGAAGAAGAAGAGGACCCTGGATGAGGTGGACCCTCACCTGCTTAATACTTTTCAAAAGCTGGGCATGCCCTTGACTAGAAGAAGCAATTGACTGACGTTGTTGTATATGTTTTTCTTGACAGTGTTTTCATTGCTACCATGCATAGGTAGACTCTATAAGCAGTTGAGGTTATCTTTTGTTCATTATAAGAGGTAATTGGGAGTATCTTGATCTAGTTAGGAAGTAGCTTGGTAGGGTTGTTCCTCGTACTGATAACTGTTATGCTAAAATGCACTTTTTTTTAGTGATAACTCCTTCTATTAAATCTCCAAGCACACTTTGTCACCCATGGAAATATCCACTTATTTGAGGATGAATGAGATGGAGACTAGGATGTTTGAGGGGACTCTTATTGGTGTAGATGAGAGACGTTCTGTGAGGTGAGATGAGTTTTGTGACATATATTGAAGGATGCACTGCACCATTTTATGACACCAATCATCTCGATGCCACTGTAGTGGATCTCTATTGCACCAAGGGAGAAATGATAAAGTATTCCACTGAAAATAATTGATATGTCGGGGATGAGGAATGAAAACATGGGATTTATAATTTTATTATGAAAAGATGTTTGTGCATTGGAGAAAAATCAAGGATTTCGTGGACCTGAGTAGAGACTGGTTCAAAAATCACCTGGAAATACTCAAGCATTGTTTTGAAAGATGATGATGCAATTGGAGAGTTATATTTTATTTCCTTGAAAAATAACTGTCAATAGGGGGGACAAAGATGATCCATATAGGGAAGAATTGTAGGAGTAGGATTATTTTTAAAATTATATCTATAGGCAAGTCAAGGGAATACTATAGAGGATTAGTGCAGGCGCAACCAAATTCTCATAACGCATGGATTTTTTCACAGTGTGATTTGATGCTCATCGATGACTAGACAACTTCAAATACTTATCATTACATTCAGGTACAATTTGAGTTGCATTTTAAAGTCTTTAATTTCATTTATTGATAATCCTTCTTGTGTCTTTGTCTCTCTTAATTTCATTGTGGTAGGATTGGAACGTGTTAAAAAATAAAGCATATTATTGAGTAAAATAGACAATCACATGTAACTACATGTCATTGTGCATACTCTCTATTTTTGATACAATTAGAAGTGAACAATATGATACAGAGTAAAAAAACGCAATAAAATATTCTATGCCAACATTGTCTTTTTAGGTCAGGGTAATTTAATGGTCTTTTTTATTCGTTAAATTTTGCAAACTAAGTTTTTATTCCTTATTTTAGGTATTTTGTGAGTGGTGTATCAAATCTTCTTTTGACTTTAGAATATATATGAAATTAAATAACATATACTTATATTTATCTATAAATTAAAACAATATATATATATTAATTAATATATAATTTAGAGTGTAGATTTTATAATCCAATCATTTTAATTAAAGATAGTATTAATTAATTATATAATTTAAACAGTAGATTTTATAATACAATCATTTTAATTGAGTTTAAATAGTGGTTTCCAACACTCATTATTCTCTATTTTTAGTATTTTGTTAGAGGTATATCAAATTAGCATTTTTAGTTATATATATATAGTAGGGTAGGAGGAAGGAAATTTTAGGTCATTCTAGTATTAATCCCTTACAAGGGAGTAATAACGTTCAACAACAACACTCTTATGCATATAAATTAAAATATGCCAATACATATGCCATATGACATACATATCTACAAATACCTTCTTTATACAATTTTTCCAATTTAAAAAAATTATCGATTTCTTTTTTCTTATGAACTCTCTTTGCACCTTTTGGGCCAATTGATAGTTATAATTGTTTATTAATACTTTTGGTTTTTGTCGGTTGCAAGTATTAATCTACACCATTCATTGATTTTCCAGTCATAAATGTTTTCTCCACATAAATGCTTGCTATCACCATCTTGCTAAGTAGTTTCTTAGAACCCCATGGAGCTACTACCAACGGTCTTCCACCTTGGGTTCTATGCCTAGGGTTTCTGCCAATCATTAAATTAAATACTTCTTTATTACTCCTTCAGCTGGGGTTGAAGGTTGGGACCCTGATGGGTTCGCAATTTTTATATTCTGCTGATGATACGAGATTTGACCCTTGTTTGTTAATAGGTTTATGTATTGTCCTTTGATTTCGAGGCTATGACCCATTATGTCAAATTTGAGGGGAATTGACATGTAAAAATTTGAGTAATTATTAAGTTCCATCAATTTGGCTCAGTGTTCACTGAACCATACCAGTCCCTTCATTTTGGATTTGTTGTTAACTCTGAAAGATGAAAACAATACTCTATTAATAATGGCCATTACTCTGTTTAAATGAAATTCTTATTCTCTTTCCAGTTATGGTTCTGAGCTTGATATTGTAAATATAGTTCTATATATTTAATTATGTGCTATTTATGTTATGTTGTTGGTTTAATAGCCTCCCTGTTATTAGTAATAACATCATGTTGTTATTATTTTTATGGGTTTCCCACGCACCTGGGTTTTTTAGTGTTCTATAACTGGTTCTTAATGTATCAGCTTGTTTTCATTAATTGCGAATATCATATTACACCATTGTGGTATATATAACAGTGCACAATCATATAGTTTATATTGGCACAAGTTTCAATTTGTCTCCTTCGATTTGTTACATAAGCTTCGGGTCACATGCAAAGAGTGAAGTATTAATCTCGTTCTTGACTGCACTTGAGTGTAAGTATTTAACCTTAGCATTGATTGCCTTAAATTCTACCCATGTGACCATCCCCGTCAGCTTTCAAAGTTTTTGGAGACCTATCCTTAAGACCTGGCTAAGGCGGATAGCTGACACTTCTTCCATTGTAGGTATACGAATGAATCCAATGGCTACTATGATTTTGGGACTGTTATGGTATCATCCCTCACCCCCCAAACCCTGGCGAGTTTGTCATTTTTATTTCCTTTGCTCGTCCTCTAGCGCCACTCTACAACTTGTTCCAGTTCTTTCTCCTGTGGGGAAAAGGAGTCTCCAATCCATTTCTTCGGTAACATGACATCACCCGGGTAATATTATATGGTTAGTTCTTCTTTTACTTCTACATTTTTCCAAAATCAACCATTTAATCCCTCAACCGGGTTTACAAAATACAAGTGGACAAGGTTGATCGATGTTGCGGACAAGCCTTTAATGATTATGGACTCTAGGAATGGCAAGTTAATGTAAACTATGTACTTGCAGATATGGTTCATTTCCCTTTCGAATGCAAAACGACGATTTTTCTAGTGCCGTGTGCATGTTTGGAACCCCGACAGGGAAGCTTCCCTAGTGAGGTAATTCTCAGTCAATTTGTAACAATGCAATTTAACTAAACCCTAGTTGAGTTCATGATTATAATTGTTTATTAATAGTTTTGGTTTCCGTCATTTGCACGTATTAATCTACACTATTCGTTGATTTTACGGTTCCAAATGTTTTCTCCACGCAAAGGCTTAGTATCATCACCTTGCCAGTTATTTTCCAGGAACCCCATTGTCACGCCCCTACACCTGCGGTAGTCTTTCAACCGCTTATAGCGAGGTGCGGCACTACCAACCGTTTTCTTTTCACCAATATTTACGATTGTAGACTACGCCTTAACATTCCATACTTAGTTTTATTTTCGTTACCAACTATTATTATGTTTCGTTTATACCAATGAACACCCGTACACATTCAGTATCAACAGCATTATACAAGAGAAATGCACAACAATATAAAGGGAGGGGAAACTCCCTGCAATATGAGTCTGCCCAATATCAATATATATACAAATTTTCCACTTTTACAAAGTATAGACTAAGTCCTTGGGAAACACCAAATTTATACTTAGCCAAATTTCCAACTTTGGCAAACTCGGTTGCCCAGCTCGTCGGTACCTCCGCACGGTCGCCGCACGACTCACCAACCCGTCGTTTGCCTCATCGTACATATTCACTCGGCCCGCTCTTCGTTGGTCAGCAAACGCCCAAACTATGTATACCTTCCCACATGCAGTCCCACTTGCCAACCCTTAGCAAATGCCCAAATCATGTGAAATAGCACGTAGTACCGCCTGCCCAACTCTACGACCTCCGGTTCCAACCTTCATCTCCACCGTTCCGTCTTGCATGGCGCGCCCTCACCCGACCACCTGTCTACATGCCCTCACCATGTCAACCAACTTCTCATTCAGCGGACGCCCTACTTGGGCCACCCATCGTGAACGCCTACCCGGACGCCCTCATGGTCACCCGCACACCCATTTCAATCACCCGTTGTGTAGTCCTGCATGGGCGCCCTCACCCGGTCACCTGTCGTGCACGCCTACACGGACGCCCTCACCCAAGTCACCCGCCGTGCAGCCCTGCATGGGTGCCCACCCGGGTCGCTCGTCGTGCAGCCCTGCACGACAACTTCGCCCAACTCGCACTTCTGCCCCGCCTTCGCCCTGTGTCCAAGTCTTGTTGAGATATGATGATCAATGAATGATGTTTGAATGAGCTCCACACTCCTCTTGTTTATACCAACTATAGGGCAAAGTCTAGGCTGCCCAACCGACTCGCCCAATGCCCACACTTCAACGCAAATGCCACTAACATACATGTCGACCTTCGTTTCCAAGTGTAGTTGGCCGTGGGTTGAGCCACACGCTCTCCATGCCACATAAGACACTCGCCCTCCTCCTGTTATGCACACACACTTCGCATAACCAAGTCTGAGCTCGCATATTGCCCGAACCGTAGCTCGTTCAGCTCTACCCGCGCATTCGTTCAGTCTTCACCCGCGGTCACACATCATCTGAACTGTAGGTCGTTACATCCTCCTCCACCTGAAATCATTGTCGTCCTCGACAACATACCATCCTGGCAACCATCTGTCACCAAGATCACCATACCAAGGTATACACCCCATCGGTATGTCATACATCAGAAATCATCTCAATCCATGACCATCAACCACCCTATCACAATCTCCATATGCTGCTCCCATCATGGAAGGCTGGCCCCTCCATCTCAAGCTACATGCCTACTGCAACATCGTGTCGATCTCATCATGTGTCGTGCTCATGTGATCTGCTACCATGATACTTCAACAATGCTAACACATCTCTGCACATTGAGCTCCCTCACGTTTGAACTAGTCAGGTGATCAATCCAACTATCACGCTCAAACCATGAGAATGCACATCCTCATGCCACCATCAGTCATTTCTCAAAACATCCTGTCACATCCTCAACTCGATCAAGAATCCATCTCCATACAAGTGCAAGCCATGGTCAGGTCCATGAAGTAGTCTCCATCTCATCTGCAACATGTTGTCCATGATGTTTGGTATTAATTTCTTGCATAAAATCAGCCACATCTATCCCAACATCATCCATATGTGTGCCTCCTCAATATCAAGAAACCATCTCATCAACCTCCAACTCTCGGTGTGCCACATCCAAGTCCATGAAGCAACCTCCATCATATCTGTAATGTGCCATCTCTCAAGTCATAGAAACAAGTATACACTTGTCTCATCTGTCCATGTGCTGCCTATGATCATAGATCAATCAGCTCCCATGTGTCAAAAGTGGTTGAGTCTTGGCTCAACCCATGCCCAAGTGTTGCCACTAAGGCATCATCATCGTCGTAACTCCATCACTCCAAAGTGTCTCATATCGATCCTCCACATCAAGTCACTCTTTCAAGCCATTCCCATATATGTACTTGAAAGTATGCACCCCATCTTGCATCAAAGTCTCTGACCTCAGATCCTCAATGCATCAGATCCTCCAAGTCCACCATATATGAAGTCCCCCTTGAAGTCACAACCTCATGTCATCATGAGCTCCATGAGTCATTTCCAACCAACATATTAGCAAGCATACAAGTCTCGACCCAAAGGTCTCTGCAAGATGACTCATCTCTCCATGTAGTAGCAATGCTCCATAATCTGCTCACAACTCCATCCAAGTCCATGGCCTTGTTGTACATAAGTGCACAACCTCTCCATCGGCTCATAAACAAAACACCTCCATGTCACACCAGCAAATCTACCTGCATAAAATCCATGCCTTGGCACTCCTTATTGGATGCCCATAAGTGACATCTCTATAAGTGCTCCTGCACAATGTCCCTGCATAAGACTCTCATGCTCCATGTCTCCAACCTGATGTCCATGACTAAGTTTCCCATGTAGTCCAACCAAGTAGACCCATCACAACAATTGGTCATCCTCATCCAAGTCTGCAATCTTCGGTCTAGTGAACTCGGTCACTCAACCATATCATCATCATATCATATCACGATTCCCTTCCATCATAGCTCCCCCACTAAAGGTTCCACAAAGACTTGCTCTTGGTCTCGGCCATGAGAAGTCCACCCAAGCAACTTAAGTGTGTGCCCTCCAATTTGTCCATGAGTCATGTCGGGCACTTAGCCAATGTGACTAAAACATGACCCATTCATCTGCAATGATCATCATGTTCCTCCCTTGTCATGGGCCCTTGTACCTTCTACCATAAGGTCACAAAAAACACCAACAAGTCCTGCAATAGTCAACAATCCTTGCTTCTCCATACAAGGTCTCATCATAGACATCCATGGTAAGATGCTCCCTAGCATCGACAAACTGATTTTTCCCTTCCCTGCATACGGTCCATCTACCAAATGCTCAAGTGAAACATAAGTATCAATACTTACTTCATCATCATGAGGCTCCTCCATGTGAGTCTCCTCATCCACCCATGTTTGCAAACTGCACGTTCCTGGTCCAACTTGATCAATCTCAAGTTCATCCTCCATCGTTGTCACATTTGCAACATCTTCAACTATTACGACTTCCTCTTCCTTGTTAGCACAATCTACAACTTCATCTTGATCCATTGTCCAACCAAGTTGAAGAAGTTCGTCTTCAACATTCCTTTCCAAGACTTCAATCTTCTCTCGAATCTGGGGATTCTCTTCTTTCATCCACTTCAACCTGTATAAGGTAAGCAAGAGCTTCCCTTTGCATTCTTCCAAACCTGCCATGCCTTGTCGTCCAGCTTGGCCCAAGCACTAAGCTTCACCCCTGCTAAACCTGTTTCACCATTCACCAGCTTCACCAAGTTCCCTGCAACCATGAAGCAGCCCTTATTCCACTTGTCTGTGAAATCAACGTCCTTCACCTACAAGTACCTGCTTCCACTGTCACTTCGTCATGAGCAACCTTGCTCACCAGCTCCAACCGAGCTTTGATACCAACTGTCACAATAGTGCAGTGGGATCAGCACTTCAACCACAAATCCCCTCTGCACTTCACCAGCTCTGATACCAACTGTCACGATAGTGCAGTGGGATCAACACTTCATCCGCAAATCCCCTCTGCACTTCACCAGCTCCGATACCAACTGTCACACCCCTACACCTGCGGTAGTCTTTCAACCGCTTATAGCGAGGTGCGGCACTACCAATCGTTTTCTTTTCACCAATACTTACGATTGTAGACTACATCTTAACATTCCACACTTAGTTTTATTTTCATTACCAAGTATTATTATGTTTCCTTTATACCAATGAACACCCATACACATTCATTATCAACAACATTATACAAGAGAAATGCGCAACAGTATAAAGGGAGGGGCAACTCCCTACAATATGAGTCTGCCCGATATCAATATATACAATTTTTCCACTTTTAGAAATTATAGACTAAGTCCTTAGGAAACCCCAAATTTATACTTAGCCAAATTTCCAACTTCGGCAAACTCGGTTGCCCAGCTTATTGGCACCTCCGCACTGTTGCCGCACGACTCACCAACCCGTCGTTCGCCTAGTCGCACGTCTTCACCCGACCCGCTCTTCGTTGGTCAGCAAACGCCCAAACCATGTATACCTGCCCACACGCAGTCCCACTTGCCAACCCTTGGCAAATGCCCAAATCGTGTGAAATAGCACGTAGTACCGCCCGCCCAACTCTATGACCTCCGGTTCCAACCTTCGTCTCCACCGTTCCGTCGTGCACGGCGCACCCGCACCCAACCGCCTCTCTGCATGCCCTCACCATGTCAACCAACTCCTCATTCAGCGGACGCCCTACTTGGGCCGCCCGTCATGCACGCCTGTACGGACACCCTCACCCGGCCGCCCGTCGTGCACGCCTACCCAGATGCCCTCACAGTCACCCGCACACCCAGTTCGGTCACCAGTCATGCAGCCCTGCACGGGCGCCCTCACTCGGTCACCCGTCGTGCACGCCTACACAGACGCCCTCACCCGGGTCACTCGTCGTGCAGCCCTGCACGGGCGCCCGCCTGGGTCGCCCATCGTGTAGCCCTGCACAGCGACTTCGCCCAACTCGCACTTCCACCCCGCCTTCACCCTGCGTCCAAGTCTTGTTGAGAGACGATGATCGATGAACGTTGGTTGAATGAGCTCCATGCTTCTCTTGTTTATACCAGTCGTAGGGCGAATTCTAGGCTGCCCAGCCGACTCGTCCATCGCCCACACTTCATTGCAAACACCACTAACATAAATGTCGGCCTTTGTTTCCAAGTGTGGTCAGCCGTGGGTTGAGCCACACGCTCTCCACGCCATATAAGACACTCGCCCTTCTCCTATTATGCGCACACACTTCGCATAACCATGTCTGAGCTTGCATATCACCCGAACCGCAGCTCGTTTAGCTCTACCCGCGCGCTCGTTCAGTCTTCACCCGCGGTCGCACATCATCTGGACTGCAGGTCGTTACACCCATGGAGCTACTACTGACGGTCTTTCGCCTTGGCTTCTATGCCTAGGGTTTTTTTTAACCATTAAATTAAATACTTCTTTATTACTGGTTCAGCTAGGGTTGAAGTTCAAAACCTTGACAGGTTCTCAACTTTTATATTCTGCTGATGATACGCGGTTCAGTTGTTGTTTCTTAATAGGTTGATGTATCATCCTCTAATTCTGGGCTACAACACATTGTGCTAAATTTGAGGGGGATTGAAATGTCAACAGTTGAGTAATTATTAAGTTGCATGAATCCGGCTTCGCGTTCACAGAACTCTATGAGTCCCTCAATTTTGGATTCGTTGTTAACTCTTAAAGATGAAAACAATACTCTATTAATAATTAAAATTACTCTTCTTAAATGAAATTCTTATTCTCTTTCCAGTTATGATTATGAGCTTCATATTGTATATATAGTTTCTAACTTTCTATAGGTTTTGAGCTTCATATTGTGTGTTTTATGTTATGTTGTTGGTTAATATGGATGAATAGCCTCTCTGTTATTAGTAATAACAACATGTTGTTATTGCTTTTAGGGTTTCCCACGCACTTGTGTTTTTCAATGTTCTATAATAGTTTCTTAATGTATAAACTTGTTTTCATTAATTGCGAATGTGATATCAAACCATTGTGTTCTTGAACCCTTTAAGGGTTTGATATTTGTTATGGTATGCTAAATAGTTTCTTGTTTATCTTTCCGCCTTGAGGGCCTACTTAGTTGTGGGCTGCTCGTAAGACACCTCGGCCTTGTGCAAAGTTTTCTTCTACACATTCTCACTAAGCCAGCCTATATTACACCGTTGTGTTCTTGAACCCTTTAAGGGTTTGATATTTCTTGTGGTCTACTACATAGTTTCTTGTTTATCTTTCCGCCTTGAGGGCATACTTAGTTTTGGGCTGCTGGTAAGACACCTCGGCCTTGTGCAAAGTTTTCTTCTACACATTTTCACTAAGTTAGCTTGGGCTATTGTCATTAGTTCCGTGGTGCTACTACATAGTTTCTTATTTATCTTTTCATGTTCACGACTTAGTTTTTGGCTGCTACTAAACTAGCTCAGTAACGCCTTGGAGATTTGCGACAGGCGGGCGCCGGGCGCCTGGGCGCGTGCACGTCGGGCGGGCGTGCATGATGGCACCTTCGCACGATATGTGACGTTACACCAAGCTGCAGTGCGACGATAGTTTGCGACTTGGTAAAATGCGTGGACGATTGGAGCGTTTATACCCACGATGGACAAGTGTTGAAGGGTGGGCCGATCCACAGTAGGAGGGCAAGCCGACCCTCAAAAGGCGTTCGTGAGGGGTGTTGCGACATGTTTTGGGGAGGTTGGTTGGAGAACCAATGCCCATGGAACATGGGTATATACATGCGTTGAGGAGGCACTTGCAAACACAACGAAATCACTCTCATATCTTCGCAAGACAAGTGGAAGTGCGCAACAAGGAAGGGAAATGCGCATATCTCATGCGCATATCTCATGAGGACTGTTCACTTGGGTTGAGACTTGGTAATAAGTCAAAGGTTGGAGCATGCACGCTCAGAGTGGATTCTAATGTGTGGTTTTGGTGTAAGACTTGGCGTTGGGTTTTAGGTGGCTCATGTGAGCACCGTCCTATGTACAAGAGATGCACAAGACTGTTGTAAAAGGCAGGGTTTCCTTCCATTGTAAAATTTGGCTAAGTGTTGGCTTGGATTTTGCCAAGCACACTTGTACATTGTAATATTGGATAACTGATATTCTTAATAAATTTTCGGGCAGACTCACATTACGGGGAGTTGCCCCTCCCCTTTATACTTGTTGCAATTGTTGATGTTCTTGTTATATAATCGCGATGGATAATGAATGAGTATGGGCTTCATTAAGTATAAAGGATAATTACATGTTTACTTGGTTGCGAAGCACAAGCTAAGTAATGCGAAGGTGAATTTAGGCGTAGTCCATGTGCACGAGTATTGTTAAAAAGAAAGTGTTCAGTGGTGCCGCACCTCGTCGGCACGGTTGAAAGACCACCGTAGGCTTGGGGGCGAAAGTTGGTATCAGAGCTCGGTTGGAGCTGGTTTGAGCAGGGTTGCTCATAACGGTGAAGAGTCAAGGATGTCTATCTTGCAAGAAATGGGTTTTACAACCTTCAAGGACTTTGAAGGGAGTCTACTTGAGGAATCAAGAGAGGTTGAACAAAGGCTTGCAGAATGGGACAAGGTTATGTTCAAAGCAAGGGATGCTCTTCGTGCCTTGGTCAAGGAAGGAATTTTTGATGGAAATAGGGACGAAGCATATCGACTTGTGAAGGAAGTGGACTTGTTTAAAGCTGAATCCAAGGAATTGAAGATAAGGCAGGAATTGATTCAAAAGAAGTGGGAATGGCTAACTCTTGAGAAGAAGCATTCCATAGCTTTGGCTCATAAGGAGGAAGCTGCAGAATGTGATAAGGAAGAGGAAGCCTTGATAGTTGAAGATGTTGCAGACATGGCCACGATGGAGGATGAGCTTGAGATTGATCAAGTTGGACCAGGATCGGGCATTTTGCAGACATGGATGGATGAGGGTACTCTCATGGAGGAACCTCATGATCATGATGATGATGTTGATGTAAGTACATTTGATACTTGTGTTTCACTTGAGCATTTGGTAGATGGACCGTATGCAGGGAAGGGCAAAGCCAGTTTGCCGATGCTAGGGAGCATTTTACCATGGGTGCTTATGGTGAGACCTTGTATGGAGAAGCAAGGATTGTTGATTGTTGCAGGACTTGTTGGGGTTGTTTGTGACCTTATGGGAGAAGGTACAAAGGCCCGTGACAAGGGTGGAACTTGATGATCGTTGTGGATGAGTGGGTCATGCTTTAGCCACTTGGCTAAGTGCCCGGCATGACCCATGGATAGTTTGAAGGGCACACACTTGGGTGGACTTCTCATGGCCGAGACCAAGAGATAGTCTTGGTGGAACCTCTAGTGGAGGAGCTATGATGGAATGGACTCGTAATGATGATGTGTGGGTGTACTTCTCATGGCCGAGACCTAGAGATAGTCTTGGTGGACACTTAGGTGGAGGAGTTATGATGGGGGAAACTCATGACATGATGATATGGTTGGGTGACCGAGTTCACTAAACTGAAGATTGCAACTTGGATAGGGATGACTAATGGTTGTGAAGGGTCTACTTGGTTGGACTACATGACAACTTAGTCATGGACATCAGGTTGGAGACATGGAGCATGGCAGTCTTATGCAGGGACATATGTGGGTGCACTTGTAGAGATGTCACTTGTGGACATCCAATGAGGTGTACCAAGGCATGGAGGTTGTGCAGATAGATGTGCTAGTGTGACATGGAGACTTATTCTTATGAGCCTATGGAGAGGTTGTACACTCTTGTGCAACAAAGCCATGGACTGGATGGAGTTGTGAGCAGTCTATGGGGCATTCTTACTACATAGAGAGCTGAGGCATCTTGCAGAGACCTTTGGGTGGAGACTTGTATGCTTGCTAGAGTGTTGGTTGGGGATGACTCATGGAGATCATGATGACATGAGATAGTTGTGACTCTTGGAGACTTCATATATGGTGGACTTGGAGGATCTGATGCATTGAGGAACTGAGGTCAGGGACTTTGATGCAGGTGCATACTTTCAAGTGCATACATGGGTGTGACTTGAAAGAGTGACTTGATGTGGAGGATCAATATGAGACACTTTGAGGTGATAGAGCTACGATGATGATGATGCCTTGGTGGCAACACTTGGACATGGGTTGAGTCGAGACTCAACTACTTTTTACACATGGGAGCTGATTGATCTTTGATCATGGGCAGCACATGGATACATGAGAAAGGTGTTCTCTTGAGGCACTTGACTTGATGGAGAGAGGTGTTCTCTTAAAGCACTTGGCTGACTTGAGGGATGACATATTGCAGATGTGATGGAGGTGGCTTCATGGACATAGATGTGGCAAACCGAGAGTTGGAGATTGATGAGATGGTCTCTTCATATTGAGGAGGCACACATATGGATGATGTTGGGATAGATGTGGCTGATTTCATGTAGTACATTAACACCAAACATCATGGACATGTTGCAGATGAGATGAGGACTACTTCATGGACGTGAGCATGGTTTACTTATGAGGATGGATTCTTGATCGAGTTCAGGATGTGGCAGGATGTTTTGAGAAACGCCTGATGGTGGCATGAGGATGTGCATTCTCATGATTTGAGCGTGATGGTTGGATTAGCTACCCGACTAGTTCAGACATGAGGGTCGACAATGTGCAGAGATATGTTAGCATTGTTATGGAGTATCATGGCAGAGTTCACATGGGAACGACACATGATGAGGTTGAGATGATATGTTGCAATAGGCATGTAACTTGGGATGGAGGGGCCAGCCTTCCACAACGGAGCAGCATGTGGAGATTGTGACATGATGGTTGATTGTCATGGATTGAGAGGACTTCCGATTGTTGAGATGAGATGTTGACACATGGTTGAGGTGTGTTAACACTTGTTGACATATCATGGGCAGTTTGCACATGGTGGAGATGATGCACATGATGGAGTTGACACATTGTTGCAGTGGACATGTAGCTTGATGTTGGAAGGTTCAGCCTTCCATGATGGAGAGCAGCATGGAGAGATTATGGCATGTGGTCGATGATCATGGACATCTATGACATACCTTGGTATGGACTATCTTGGTGACAGTTGGTCGCTTAGATGAGACATGGTGGAGATGAGTCCTACATATGTTGCAGGGATGTTTGCCATATGTGAGGAGAGTTGACATCATGGATTGATGCTTGGGGATGTTGTCGAGGACGACAACGACTTTAGGTGGAGGAGGATGTAAGGCCTTGGAGATTTGCGACGGGCGGGCGCCAGGCGCGGGCGCACGCTGAGCAGGCGTGCACGACCGCACGATGGCACCTTGGCATGATATGCGACGTTACACCGAGCTGCAGTGCGACGATAGTTTGCGACTTGGTAAAATGCGTGGACGATTGGAGCGTTTATACCCACGATGGACGAGTGTTGAAGGGTGGGCCGACCCACGGTAGGAGGGCAAGCCGACTCTCAGAAGGCGTTTGTGAGGGGTGTTGCGACATGTTTTGGGGAGGTCGGTTGGAGAACCAATGCCCATGGAACATGGGTATATACATGCCTTGAGGAGGCACTTGCAAACACAACGAAATCACTCGCATATCTTCGCAAGACAAGTGGAAGTGCGCAGCAAGGAAGGGAGA
The DNA here is from genome assembly GCA_000404065.3 of Pinus taeda. Lineage (NCBI taxonomy): Eukaryota > Viridiplantae > Streptophyta > Pinopsida > Pinales > Pinaceae > Pinus > Pinus taeda. The sequence continues at coordinate 21,707 of APFE030841238.1, read as the reverse complement.
TGCGCATATATCATGAGGACTGTTCACTTGGGTTGAGACTTGGTAATAAGTCGAAGGTTGGAGCATGCGCGCTCAGAGTGGATTCTAATGTGCGGTTTTGGTGTAAGACTTGGCGTTGGGTTTTAGGTGGCTTGTGTGAGCATCGTCCTATGTACAAGAGATTCATAACACTGTTGTAAAAGGCAGGGTTGCCTTCCATTGTAAAATTTGGCTAAGTGTTGGCTTGGAGTTTGCCAAGCACACTTGTACATTGTAATATTGGATAACTGATATTCTTAATAAATTGTCGGGCAGACTCACATTATGGGGAGTTGCCCCTCCCCTTTATGCTTGTTGCAATTGTTGATGTTCTTGTTATATAATTATGATGGATAATGAATGCGTATGAGCTTCATTAAGTATAAAGGATAATTACATGTTTATTTGGTTGTGAAACACAAGCTAAGTAATGCGAAGGTGAATTTAGGCGTAGTCCATGTGCACGAGTATTGTTAAAAAGAAAGTGTTCGGTGGTGCCGTACCTCGTCGGCACGGTTGAAAGACCATCGTAAGCTTGGGGGCGTGACAAGCTCAGCCTCGTGCTAAATTTTCTTCTACATATTATGAGTAACCCAGCTAGCACTGTTTCTAAGCCACCTCGTCCTTCTGTTAATCCCCAGTTCCTTTTTCCTCTAATTCGTTATCATTACTTAGACACTCTTTCTACTTTCGTAGAAGACATAATATCTTTCGTGTTGCTACTAAGAGTTTCTGCCTTGAGGGCCTACTTAGTTTTGGGTTGCTAGTAAGCCAGCTTAGCCTTACCCTAAATTTTATTTTAGACATTCTCACTAAGCCAACTAGGGTTGCTATCATTATTTTCGTGTTGCCACTACACAGTTTCTTGTTTATATTTCTGCCCTCACGACCTACTTAGTTTTAGGGTGCTGCTGAACCAAATCAGCCTTGTGCTAAATTTTATGTCTAGGGTTCTATGCCTAGGGTTTCTGTCAATAACTAAACTAAATAATTATTTATCACTGGTTCATCTAGGGTTGAAGGTCGGAACCCTGATGGGTTCTCAATTTTTCTGTTCTGCCGATGATACGATGTTCGATCCTTGTTTGTTAATAGGTTTATGTATCGTCCTTTGATTCGAGGCTACGATTCATTGTGTCAAACTTGAGGGGAATTGATATGTAAAAATCTGAGTAAGTATTAAGTTCCATTAATTTGGCTCAGTGTTCACTGAACCCTACGAGTCCCTTCATTTTGGATTCGTTGTTAACTCCGAAATATGAAAACAATACTCTATTAGTAATGGTCATTACCCTTGTTTAAATGAAATGCTTATTATATTTCCAATTATGGTTCTAAGCTTCCTATTGTAAATATAGTTTATATATATTTGGTTATGTGTGATTTATGTTATGTTGTCGGTTAATATGGATTAATAAGCTCTCTGTTATTAGTAATAATGGCATGTTGTTATTATTTTTATGGGTTTCCCATGCACCTGGGTTTTTTAGAGTTCTATAACTGGTTCTTAATGTATCAACTTGTTTTCATTAATTGCGAATGTGATATTACACTATTGTGGTATATATAACAGTACACAGTTATATAGTTTATATTGGCACAAGTTTCAATTTGTCTGCTTGGATTTGTTACATAAACTTCGGGTCACATGCTAAGGGTGAAGTATTAATCTGGTTCTTGACTGCGCTTGAGTGTAAGTATTTAACCTTAGCATTCATTGCCTTGAATGCCACCCACGTCACCATCCCCGTCAGCTTTCAAAGTTTCTGGAGACCTATGTTTGGCATTTGGCTGAGGTGGGCACCTGGCATTTCTTCCATCTTATATCTACGAGTCAATCCAATAGCTACTATGATTTGGGGATTGTTAGGGTATTACCCCCAGCCCCCAAACCCTGGCGAGTTTGTCATTTTTCTGTCCTTTGCTCAATGTCTGGTGCCACTCTACAACTGGTTCTAGTTCTTGCTCCTGTGCGATAGGAGAGTCTCCATTCCATTTCTTCGGCATCCTGACATCACCCACGTAATATTATATGCTTGTTTTTTCTTTTAATTCTAAATTTCTCCCAGATCAACCAATTAATCCCTCCACTGGGTTTACAAAATACATGTGGCTGAGGTTGATAATAGGTTCGATCTTACGACGTTGCGGACAAGCCTGTCACGGTTATGGCTACTCTAGGAATGGTAAGTTAATGTCAACTCCATACTTGCAGATATGGCTAACTTCCATTTTGAATGCATGCCAACGGTTTTTTCGGTGCCATTTATAGGTTTGGAACCCCGACAGGGAAACTTCCCTAGTGAGGTAATTCTCAGTCAATTTGTAACAATGCGATTTAACTAAACCCTAACTGCGTTCATGCTTATAATTGGTTATTAATAGATTTGGGTTTCGTAGATTGCAGCTATTAATCTACAACATTTGTTTATTTTCGGTTACAAATTTTTTCTCCACGCAAAGGCTTAGTATCATCATCTTGCCAGGCATTTTCCTGGAACCCTGATGCAAGCCGCAACCTGCAAAACCCAGAATCTTTCCCACTTATGCATATAAGGCACTTTTAATACTAAGCTCCAGCATTTCCAAAATGTTGTGGCCAGGATCAGTGTTTAGAATTAACACTGGTCGTTATAAAAACATAGAATAATTTGCTGCGGACAGGCTACCACAGCAGCATGCACGCCCTTAAGTCCGCACTATAATTTCAACAGCCACCATACATAAGAGTTGAGAGGCTTCTCTCTGCGCGAGCAACCTTGGACGGTGATGAAAAAAAAAACACCGTTCTCATTATTAACTCTTTCTCTTTGGGAATATGACATCAAACATATATTGTCGATCAAACATAGGCCTTTGAATTAACTCACGGTAATTAGACTAGTAATTGGCACTGCGCTGTTGTTAATTTAAATCAACCAAATACGGGGCTCGTTGTCCATAAGGCACAGAACTTATTATATGATAGGACTACGCACAGCCTAATAGTATACGCAATTGAAGGAAGGAAGGGCGGATTTAACAAATAAAACAGTGAATTCATGATACCAATTACTACATAAAACCATGCATGTATCCAACCAAGGAATAAGGAGACTGCCACGTGGATACCGTATTGAAGGTTTGGAAATAGCCCGAGTTTTGAAACTATATATGACTGCCCCAAACCGCCTACGCACAGGTTATCACATTACACGAGAACTGCGCCCACCCTTGCAATACACAGCTTATAGCTATTATAAACAGTTGTGCCCATTTGTATAAAAAAATAATGAATTTAGAATGCTTATAGCTTATAGCATGATCTTGTATTCAACCGCAATAAGAATGAATTCAGAACAGCGATGCGTGAAAAAAAGAACCATTACACTAAAATGCCAGAGAGGTTTTGAAATTATGCTTTGACACCGCCTCCCTCTCTGATGAGAGCTTTAGCTGCTTCATTCATTTATAATAATAATGGATATGTACATAAAGGATAGATAAGACTTTATCTCCTAGGAAAAGCAAGATTTTTCCTTTTCTACATAATGACTTAAAGCTGGAAGCTTTATTCCTTACTTTTTAATACTAATTTTAACTAAAAAAAAACACAGAAATTTTATCCCCATTTTATTCCATATTTACAAATGGAAATGTTCTAGATGCTCCCGCATCATACACCCAACCTTAAAATTAATCATGATCTCCTGACCATGTGTTCGGATCTGTGTATGCCTGGATCCCACATCTTGTGCTGCAAGTTTCCATTTGCCGCTGCTTTTGTCTCTTGTTTTTCTTTAGGTCTCCACACCTTATGTTGCATCGCTCCACTAGCTGCACTTTCACAATCTTTTGCTGTCTTCTTTTGTTTCACTACTGCTAGCCTCTTTCGGGATTCTTTCACCATCATCTGCTTCATCAAATCAATTTCTTTGTCCAATATATTTTTTCCAGCATCTTCATTTAGCCCTGTATCCACAAAACAATTATTAGAATAAAAATCATAAGGCATCAGTGCCTCTTCTGCAGCTATCAATGTTGTCTCAGCTGTTATTATGGATGTTGCTGCCTCTGTTGCCATAGATGTTGCTACCTCCCAAACCTCCTGTCCCTTTGCAACATGCTTTGGCTCATCACCTACAAATTCATCTGCAACTTTTCCCTCTGGTTCAGATGTCTCCAGCAAATATTTAAGCACATAAGTCCTCTGTCTCTCCAACTCCCTTCTCTGAAGATCTAGTTTTCTATACAATTCAACAACTTCATTAGGAGTAGATCTTGGAAACTTCACATAACCTTTTATACCTTCAACAACTCTTGAGTAATCATCGGCTGGTCCTTCTTTCTCTGCACCAACATCCTCATTAGATTCATTCTTCATGACAATATCAGCCAATTGTCTTTCACCTGCAAACATACACAAATTGTCAGATTTAAAACCATGTGCCCCTTTGTCCTTACTTGAAGTTTCAATCTTCAAGTTTTCATCTTCACTATCTCCCAGAAATTCTTCTTGTTCCATTCCAACTTCCTCTTGACTCATCTTCTTGCCATTTACATTGACATCCTCTTTCTACTGTGGCTTTTTCTTGAACCTCTGTTATGACTACTAGTAGTCATCCTTTGCAGCAAGCCTCTGCAACAGCTATTCCTCCTAGCTGCAATCTTATCTCACTAAGCTCTCCTTACTTAGTCTTTTGGTAAGCACGCGTCCTCCATCTGAAACCTCTTCCTGAGCAACACCTTTGCTCCTTCTAGGCTTCTGTAATCTCCCACTCTTTCCTGAGAACACTTGAGTTGTCCTCTCTATCCAATTCCTTATTGGATTCTTCAGGTTCACTGCCACTCCTCTCCAACCATAAACTTCAATGCATAAATTTCAAATCAAAAAATTCATCTCACCTTTAAGATCTTGCATGATCTTGTCTTCGTTCCACTTCTGCAATCCTGCTCACTTGTGTATGCTGCATATCAGATCTAATCTTCCTTTCAATCAAAAATACGTTTCAATTCTTCAACAAAACAAAGCAATCACTCTTCAATGAAAACAGAGCCAAGCTCTAATACCACTTGATGCAAGCCGCAACCTGCAAAACCCAGAATCTTTCCCACTTATGCATATAAGGCACTTTTAATACTAAGCTCTAGCATTTCCAAAATGCTGTGGCCAGGATCAGTGTTTAGAATTAACACTTGTCGTTATAAAAACATAGAATAATTTGCTGCGGACAGGCTACCACAGCAGCATGCACGCCCTTAAGTCCGCACTATAATTTCAACAGCCACCATACATAAGAGTTGAGAGGCTTCTCTCTGCGCGAGCGACCTTGGACGGTGATGAAAAAAAAAGCAGCGTTCTCATTATTAACTCTTTCTCTTTGGGAATGTGACATCAAACATATATTGTCGATCAAACATAGGCCTTTGAATTAACTCACGGTAATTAGACTAGTAATTGGCACTGCGCTGTTGTTAATTTAAATCAACCAAATACGGGGTTCGCTGTCCATAAGGCACAGAACTTATTATATGATATGACTACGCACAGCCTCATAGTATACGCAATTGAAGGGAGGAAGGGCGGATTTAACAAATAAAACAGTGAATTAGTGATACCAATTACTACATAATACCATGCATGTATCCAACCAAGGAATAAGGAGACTGCCACGTGGATACCGTATTGAAGGTTTGGAAATAGCCCGAATTTTGAAACTATATACGACTGCCCCAAACCGCCTACGCACAGGTTATCACATTACACGAGAACTGCTCCCACCTTTGCAATACACAGCTTATAGCTATTATAAACAGTTGCGCCCATTTGTATAAAAAAAAATGAATTCAGAATGCTTATAGCTTATAGCATGATCTTGTATTCAACGGCAATAAGAATGAATTCATAACAACGATGCATGCAAAAAAAACCATTACACTAAAATGCGAGAGAGGTTTTGAAATTATGCTTTGACGCCGCTTCCCTGATGAGAATGAATTCATAACAACGATGCATGCAAAAAAAACCATTACACTAAAATGCGAGAGAGGTTTTGAAATTATGCTTTGACGCCGGTTCACTGATGAGAGCTTTAGCTGGTTCATTCATTTATAATAATAATGGATATGTACATAAAGGATAGATAAGACTTAATCTCTTAGGAAAAGCAATATTTTTTTTTTTTACATAATAACTTAAAACTGGAAGCTTATTTTCTTACTTTTTAATCCTAAGTTTAACTTAAAAAAACACAGAAATTTTATCCCCATTTTATTCCATATTTACAAATGGAAATGTTCTAGATGCTCCGGCATCAAACCCGGTGGAGCTACTACCAACGGTCTTCTGCCCTGGGTTCTATGCATAGGATTTATGTCAACCGTTAAATTAAATACTTCTTTATTACTGGCTCAGCTAGGGTTGAAGCTCAGAACCCTGATGGGTTCTCAATTTTTCTATTATGTTGATGATACGGGGTTCAGTCCCTGTTTCCTAATAGGTTGACGTATCGTCCTTTGATTCTGGGGTACGACCCATTGTGTTAAATTTGAGAGGAATTGATATGTAAAAATTTGAGTAATTATTATGTTCCATCAATCTAGCTTGGCATTCACAGAACCCTATCAGTCCGTCCATTTTGGATTCGTTGCTAACTGTGAAAGATGAAAACAATACTCTATTAATAATGACGATTACTCCGCTTAAATGAAATGCTTATTCCCATTCCAGTTATGGTTCTGAGCTTCATATTGTAAATATAGTTTCTATATATTTAATTATGTGTGTTTTATGTTATGTTGTTGGTTAATATGGTTGAATAGCCTCTCTCTTATTAGTAATAATGACCACGCACCTGGGTTTTTCAGTGTTCTAACCTTTTCTTAATGTATCAACTTGTTTTCATTAATTGCGAATGTGATATTTACACCGTTCTGTTCTTGAACCCTTTAAGGGTTGTGATGTTTGTTGTGGTCTACTACATAGTTTCTTGTTTATCTTTCCGCCTTGAGGGCCTACTTAGTTTTGGGCTGCTTGTAAAACACCTCGGCCTTGTGCAAAGTTTTCTTCTACACATTCTCACTAAGCCAGCTTGGGTTGTTGCTGCTACTACGCAATTTCTTATTTATCTTTTCGTCTTCACGACCTACTTAGTTTTTGGCTACTGCTAAACCAGCTCAACCTTGTGCTAAATTTTCTTCTACATATTATGAGTAACCCAGCTCGCACTGTTGCTAAGCCACCTCGTCCTTATGTTAACCCCAGTTCCTTTTTCGTCTAATTCGTTGTCATTACTTACACACTCTTTCTACTTTCCTAGAAGACAGTATCTTTCGTGTTGATACTATACAGTTTCTGCCTTGAGGGCCTACTTAGTTTTGGGTTGCTAGTAAGCCAGCTTAGGCTTATGCTAAATTTTCTTTTAGACATTCTCACTAAGCCAACTCGTGTTGCTATCATTAGTTTCGTATTGCCACTACATAGTTTCTAACTTTCTTGTTTATATTTCCGCCCTCACAACCTACTTAGTTTTGGGCTGCTGCTAAACCAAATTGGCCTTGTGCTAAATTTTGTTCCACATCAGCTCGCGTTGTTGGTAAGCCATGTTGGGTATTTTTCGTTTGCAATGGGCTGGGAAAATACCAAAACCAGACAAACACCACAGAGCCAATGCTCTGTTTCCTTTGCTCTACTCCAGGATCTTTACCCTTAAAAAAAAATTCACTGAACAGAGTAATGCACCACCAT